>CAMTDV010000637.1:0-14939 GCA_947069175.1 Scalesia atractyloides | reverse complement strand
TATATTTTTAAATGGTTTTGTTACAGATCGCAAATGCCACCCTTAATTCGGGTTGGATGAGAAGTAGCGAATTGATGATGGGGGCGAAATGAGGGTCACCGAGGGCTATAAAGAGTGCACTTTGTACGTGGACATGCGCTGAAGACCGAAGGGGGAACAACCCGTGCTACCCGCTGGGCTAATATGCCGCCATCTATTCTGCTGCTAAAGAAAAATATGACCAATTGCAGATTCCAATTATGGACCTTGTGGATGCCGCACTGCAGCAAGATGACTTTGTTGATAAACTAAGGAGATCTTTTCTTCAACAGAGAAGCAGGCGGGAACAAAATCCATAGAGTAGGAAATTTGTAATTTTTGCTTTGTGATAACTTGTAACGTTACGCTGCTGCGCAAAGTACTGTTGATGTGAATATACTATATTTCTTTTTTTACAATATTTGCATGGGACCAATTACTTGTGTGGATAGACAAATGAATCAATTTTCTTTTCTCATGTGTGAGCGTAAGTATTAAGTTAGCTTGTGGCTCATGAGTTTGTGTTTTTCTTTATCCAAAGGAATGGCATGCATTTGTAAATGAACATATACAAGACTGTAAGTAGTGGCAGAGTATTTTATTCATACTGAAAAGCGCAAAGCTATGGCTGCCACTAAGATTACATAACAAAATAAAGTAAGCAGTCTCGTTACGCAACGCTCAGAAGTTGCTTAGAAGACTGAGATTACATATAGCATCGGCGTAGTTGTTGGGTGTTCCAGGTTCGAGGAACGCTGGATCCGTCCATACGCTTCAGGGTGTACGCTCTTTTCCCAATACTTCGTTTATCACGTACGGACCTTCCATCGCGGGGCTAACTTACCCGGTTTTTCGGCATTCGACACTTCATTATCGCGAAGAACAAAGTCACAGGCAAAAAGGAACATATGCGCACCCTTTTGTTGTAATACTTTTCAAGCTGAGACTTGTATTTAGCTTCACGAATCGCTGCATTTTCTCGTCGTTCTTCCAATAAGTCTAGGTCGATGTGCCTTTGTTCTTTGTTATCTTGTTTCTCCAAAGCTAGCATTCTTGGAGATGGTAACCCAATTTCAGAAGGAATCATAGCTTCCGTGCCGTACACAAGGCTAAAAGGAGTTTCTCAGTACTAGTCTTGGGCATAGTTCGGTGTGCCTACAAGATACTAGGCAATTCGTCAACCCACTCCCGCCGTGCCGTGCCAAGGCGGGCTTTGATACCGTCGACCAACTGTTTGTTTATGCTTTCAACTTGACCATTTGCTTGTGGGTGCGCAACAGGAGCGAAAACATGCTGGATTCCCATTTTCGGTCATCCATGTTTGCAACTCTTCAGCCATTAAATTTGGACCGTTGTCTATAATAATGCGCATGGGCAGACCAAAACGGCAAATAATGTATTCCCAGATGAATTTGCGAATTACCATCGCTGTAGTAGAAGCTAAAGGTTTAGCTTCAACCCATTTGGTGAAGTAATCGATTGCAACAATGATAAACTTACTGTGCCGGGCGCATCGGAAACGGTCCACTAAATCAATGGCCCATGTTGAAATGGCCAAGCTGTTGTGACGGGTACCAAAGGATTCTTTGGGTGCAACTTTTTTAGGGGCATGCCTTTGGCAGGACATGCATTTGCGCAAGATTTCTACCGCGTCAACGTACATTTCGGGCCAATAATACCCTGCGCTTTTCACTTTGGCTACTATCATGCGCGGCCCAGAATGTATGCCCCATAGCCCTTCATGAACCTCCTGATCAGGTACTGCGCATCATGTTTGTTAACACAACGGAGCAAAGGACCCATGTAAGAGCATCGGTATAAGAATACCGTCAACCATTTCGTAATTGAGGGCTTTGCATTGTAACTTACGTGCTTGCGCTTTATCTTCTGGTAAAGAACCATGTAACAAATACATCATTATTGGAGACATCCATGATGGATCTCTACTTCGACCATTGCCACTTGTCTGAGAGGGACTGATGGATTACTTAAAACCTCGATGCAAACTTCCTTTGCCAAATGTTTGAAACTAGTTGCTGCGAGTTTACTTAAAGCGTCAGCATGTTTGTTTTCGCTTCGCTTGACGTGTGTGACTTTAAATTGTTGAAACTGTGCTATATAGAGCCTTGGCTTGCGCTAAGTACAAAGCCTGTATCTCCCTTTGCATCGTACGTTCCAATTACATGCTCAGCAACTAGTAATGAATAAACAATGGGCTTCTAAATTTGTTGCACCCATTTTGATAGCGAAGGCGTAAGCCTGCTAGGAAAGCTTCATATTCGGCCTCGTTGCTGGTGCTTTTAAAATCCAACCGAATTGCATATGTAAATTCTGCTCCCTCTGGACTCATTAATCGAAGACCTGCTCCAGCCCCATCACTGTTTGATGCGCCATCGGTAAACAATGTCCAGGCTCATTGTCTATGACTAGGACTGGGTTTTTAATTGCTTGGATTCTTCAAGTTTATCAGCGGAATTTCAGCGATGAAGAATCTGCCACAAACTTGGCCTTTGATAGCTGGTCTAGGTTTATAACAGATGTTATAACCTCCAATTCTATTTCCACTTCGCAAGTCGTCCAGAAACATCTGGTTTGGCTAGGACTTGGCCAATGTGAAAATTTGTTAAAACTGTAATAACATTCCTGAAAAGTATTTCACAGCCTGCGCGAAGCATGGACCAATGCTAAAACTAATTTATCCATAATTGAATACCTTGTCTCTGGATCGTTCAACATCTTGCTGATATAATAAATTGGAGACTAGACCCCTTTGCGTTCTACCAACAAGACAGCACCAAACTGCTACCTCAGATGCAGCAAGATATAAGACCATGGGTTCTTTTTCACGAGGAGCAGTAAGTGTAGGAAGTTGAACTAAACAATCTTTCATCTGTGGAAAAACTTGATCAGCTTCAGGAGTCCATGCGAACTCTTTGCTCTCGTACAATTGCGCAAGGTTCGAATAAATGGATAAGGACTTTGCGGCATGATTGGCGAGGAAGCGGTTTAGCGTAGCTAACCTTCCAGCCAAGCGTTGTATCTCTTTGATGGTAGTAGGAGAAGACATTTTTTGTATTGCCTCGACCTTCTTAGGATTAACTTTGAAACGTCTTTGGTGACGATGAAACCCAAAAATTTGCCATCATCCATGCCGAAGGAGCATTTGCTTGGATTTAACTTTAGATTTACCTCTCGTAGAGAATCAAAAGTTATTGGATGTTGTCTAACATAGTGTCTTCTGAATTACTCATAATGACCAATCAATCAATGTAGACTTCCAAAGTTTTCCCGATATCATCTCCAAAAACTGTATCCATCAATCTTTGATAAGTAGTCCCGCATTGCAGAGACCAAAAGACATCTTGGTATAACAAAAAATGCCTTTCTCCTGGCGAAAAGCGGTTTTATCTTCATCCTCTTTTTTCATCAAGACTAAACATTTCCAGCGAAAGGAAGCTAATGATTCAACCTTTTTGTCAATCTCAGGAAGAAATAACATTCTTTTGGACACGCCTTGTTTAGATCTTTAAAATCTACGCACATCCGCCATCCGCCATTATGTTTCTTTACCATGACTGGGTTTGCCACCCAGGTCTGGTATTTGACTTCGGCGGAAATACCGGCATTTAATAACTCGATGACTTGTTCGTTCATCGCCTCTGTCTTTTCTGCCCCGAGGCTGCGCTTTTTCTACACAACTGGTTCTGCTGACGTAAATACATTCAGACAATGTTCCGCAACGTTGCGCAGGACACCGACCATGTCGGCAGGTGTTCAAGCAAAAATGTCTTTGTTGCGAAACAACAGTAATTTAAGCTTTGCGCGAATTTCAATACTGACCGCAGGCCCTAATAAGATTGTTTGCTCAGGATACTTATCGTTGAGTACCCATTTGGTTCGTTTACATGGCAATGTCTTGACAGCCTTCATAACTGGTTCTTCAATTGACATGATTTCTTTCCGCGCGTAAAGTATAGCTATGCCATTTGGTGTTGGAAAACACAAGCGCATGCGGAGCGGAAGTAATCATACTAAAATCACGTTGCGCGCGGCATCCCAATAGTACATCATGACGGGAATTTGCCGGCATCACCATGAAGTTGACGTTATTCGTTCGAGAACACCTCCCATCAGATCAAGTAACAGGAAAAAGGATTTGTCGTAGAGGAAAGACAACCTCATTGCAGAACCAGTTAATGGAAAATCATCTGGTTCCAAGTGTGCCTTATCCACAGGATCTAGCTGCTTGAAGCACTACTCATACATAATATCCATGGAACTACCCGGATCTATAAACTATAGTCTGTTTGGTAGTGCCCAAAGATACCGGTGTTAACTACTGGCCGGTCTTCTTGAGGACCTTCTGGAAAGATAGGAAAATGACTTGCTGTTCGCGCCAAGTGTTGTTTTGAAAATGTTGAAGGCTACGCTTGCGCGATGATCACCTTGAATCATGGAAACGTGTCTGTTTCATTTTCTTGTTGCTAGGCCTTCGTTTCGCGCGTAATCTGTTTAATCTCTTTGCGCACATTCTGGAGTAGATGTGTAAGCTTCCCACTCTTTAATGCTTTTTCAATCTCCGTGCAAAGACTGATGCAGTTATCTGTTGTGTGGCCTGTGTCTCTATGATAGTCGCAGAACAAATTTGTGTCTTGCCCTTTTTTGTTTTTCATTGGTTGCGGCTGTTTAAACTGATAATTCCAGTGCTGAGAACATCAGCCGGAGATTTTGTTAAGGGAGTCCACTGACGTTCCTATTCTCTTTTTTAATCGCTTTTTGAGCTGTTATTTTGTTGATTGTTGCTCGCATCAATTGGTGAATAAGGAGAATACGAATTCTGATTTGACTCTTTCCAATTTCTTTAATTACTCTACTCAGGTCTTGCGGACGATTCTGAGGTAGAGGTGGCCTGTTAGAACTTAAGTTGCGCTCAGTTGGGCGTAGACCTTGGCTGCCGCCATGAGTTTATCCAGTTTTTTGGAAGGCCAGTTGTACCAGACAACACTTTAATCATTTCGTCACACCTTACCGCATACTTGAACTGCGCGCGTATAAGGTCTTCATGGACATCTCCAATCTCCAACACCTCTTTATTGTAACGCGTTATAAAATCTTCGAGGCTTTCATCGTCCCTCCGCCAGATGTTCAATACATCTGAGGAATCGCGCACGTATCGCCGTTGCTGACTAAAGTGTGTAAGAAAATTTTCTTTTATGTCATTCCAAGAGGAAAGTTTACCTGCCGGAAAATTATCAAACCAAAGGCGCGCTTAGCACCGGTAAGGGTCTGTACAAATAGGTGACACCACATTGGCAATGTCCAGCACCCAAGTAACCCTGCACCGGTAAAGAGGCGTATGTGATCATCAGGAATCGGTCAAACCGTTAAAATTTCCAATGTTGGATGGTAATTTCGCTCGCTCAGTGGAGCCAGTGATATTCTCTGGAAAACTTTGATTGTTCAGCTGCTTCGGTTGGCGATACACCAAATTGTAATCATGCTCAGCTTTGGATTGTATACTGCACGTACTTTTGGCCTGTAACTAGCATGATCTGCAGATATTCAATTGAAAATACTTGCACTATCCCTTCCTTATAGGTTCTATCGAGCTCATCGTGTTGGGTGTCCCGTTTTTGCGAAGACCGCGGGCCCAAACGAGAGTGGACAGATGCGCGACGTGAACGTTGTCATCTTGCCTTCTATTACCAGAATGAACAAGATCATTCCTGGTTTTAGAATACATTTCTGTTCCATCTTCAGGCATGCGCGAGGGAACGAGCATGACTTGAGTATTATAACTCAGAACTCGAGGTGCCGGCGAAGCACGGACCTGAGGAGTGTTAACGGAGCTTGAAAAGCTGGAGTTCTGATTTGGGCACTAACTGAGCATACATAGCATTTAGAGTCGCTTGAGATTTGATTAACCACGATAATGGAGTCTCTCCAGGTGGTAAAATCGACGTAACATCAACCTGAGGAGCCGCCGGCGTTACAGGAATACTCGCATGATTATGATCATACTGAGCATTAGCTTCGCCGGAAGAATCCTCAACTATTTGTCCGTCGACCTGAGGTCCGACAACAACGCGTCGAATCCTGATCGAGGACTTGAAAAGATGATCCGTCAGCCATGATGCTGCAGATCGAAGTGAAACGAAACGAAAGATGAGAGAATTGAAATCGTGTGGGCCAATGAAGAAACCCTAGATCAACTAAACTGGAATCTAAGTAGATCTATGGAATGGGCTCTACATAAAGGGTTAACCTTCGTTTGGTTTCACGATGGATGATGAATAAAACATTTCTCCAACTGAACCTGCAAAACAGAACACCGTTAGCTCGCCACAGGGAGAAGGGGGGTTTTTCTCCGTGACCACCCTCCGATGTGAGAATAAGTACAGGTAGTCGGAAGTAAGTTTTTGTATTGTAAGAGAGAGTAGTTGAGAGTGAATACCTTTCCTTGAACTCCAAGTTACTTATTTATAGCCTGTGTTTGGCGCCAAAAGGAAAGTTGTTAACTTTAACGGAATCTTTTGCTATTCGTTAATGTTTGTTGGCAATCCGTTAGTGCACACGGATCGTGAGCTCATCAGTGGTTAGGGAGGTGCCACGTGTCACATGAGATCACTACATCTTATAAATGTGAGCATGCCATCACCATGATCTTCCTCAGCCGTCCAGATGCTGCCATGTGGCAATTGATTATAACTGAAAAGATGCTTGCACGATTGGGTGTTAATGGCTTCTAGAAGGTTTCACAGCTGTTACCCTCTATTATTCGCCACGTGTTACATTCTGTTATAACAGAAAAGATTCTCTTTGCTTCTGCACCAAGTCAAGGATTTTGCTAAGGGAAAGTTTCCCAGGATTTACTGTTTCCTTGCGCGAGAAGCGCAAGTTAGTTAACTGATCTTCCTTCTTCTCCTTGCTGCTTAGCGCAACGTTTTGGTGGATACTTGCTTTGATATAAATATCCGCGCAAGGTTTGTGCATGAAGCATTATCAAACAAGAATGTTCAAGGTTAACTTTGAACCTTGCGCGAGCCCGTGCAAGGAAGTTAAATGAAGCATTTGTCGAAGAGAATGTTCAAGGTTAACTTTGAACCTTGCGCGAGCCCGCCCAGGGTAGTTAAATGAAGCATTTATCCAGAGAGAATGTTCAAGGTTAACTTTGAACCTTGCGCGAGCCCGCCCAGGGTAGTTAAATGAAGCATTTATCCAGAGAGAATGTTCAAGGTTAATTTGAACCTTGCGCGAGCCCGCGCAAGGTAGTTAAATGAAGCATTCCTTTCTGATATTTGCCGCAGAGTTTAATAAATCTTATTTTGGCAAAGAAATCTGCGCGTAGTTTTTTGGAAGTTATTACTGGGTATGGTTTCCTTGATTGGCGCAGGTTTTTGGGACCATACCCCTTCACACCCGGAAGTTGCTGAAATTCCCTAATGGCCACTCTTCCCATCTTGGTTCTTTGTGGAGTATAGTATTCTTCCAAAAATTGTTGTTGCATCTCTTGCCACGTGTGGATACTCGCATAGGGCAAAAATACAAACCAGTCGCGTGCCTAATCCTTCAACGAAAACTGAAATAAAACCAACTTTACCTGATCTGGCGTGAACCAACGTCCCCAATCATGTACACACCGCCTCGAACTCCGTGATATGTGCATACGGCTCCTCTCTGCTTTTTCCGTGAAAAGTAGGGAGCATGTTCAAAATATGCGGTTTCGCTTCAAATAATCTATCCACGTTACCTTGTGCAACCAGCATAACAATTGTGAAGAATGTTCCGCAATTTGCGAGCGGAAATGACTCTCAACTCCCTAATGTTGGGATCCGGAAATCTAGGATCCCTCTGTGGATACCGTGGAACTACCGGTGCTCTCTGAACTGGTGGTGGGGTGTAGTACCCTACCCCACCTCGTGGCTGTCTCTGCTGAAATCCTGGCTGAACCCGGTTGATTGCTTGATTCTGCATACCTCCTTGATAACCCATATACCCTTCATGTGTACCCCATTTCTTCATCTCCATACCCATCGTCCCAAGCTTCAGTTCTTGCCCTGTTTTCAACCTGCTCATACATCACACCCGACCGATTCGGATGTGGAACTACATTTGGTTGATTCACAGCTCGCAATGGGTTGGGCTGTGGTGGTATTCGGCTTTCTAACGGGTAAGTTGATGCGCCAATAATGTGGAAGTCTCCAGTTGGAGCAGCTGTTGGTTGGGTAGTTGAAACTGGATAGTGGTGCACAGGTGAAGTTTGTTGTGGTTGAGTTTGAGTTGGGTACGGGGGAGGTGGCAATGGTGGCATCTCAGTAACATGCTCTTGGTGTGATGTTTGTTGTTGTGGGGTTGATTGTGTTTCTGGTGGGTCCATATTACATACTGTTGCTTTTCCTTTTAAAGCTGATCTTAGGAGCAGATTTTGCCTAGCAGTCTTCTCTCTGGGTCGAAAAGCAGTGGTGAAGATTTTCCTGAAAACCTGGTATGCATGCAATTGACTCACCTGCACACAAGTAAACAAGAAAACTGCACGTAATACCGAACGAAACAAAAACAAACAAAAGGAAATATTTTTGGATTTTTATGATTTTAGAAAACAAAAAGACAACTAATTCTAAGTAACACTAAGTGCACGAATTCCCCGGCAACGGCGCATTTTGATGTAGCTGTCGTGGGCTAATAAAAAAACCTAATTAAACTATGTAGATAGTTTAAGTAGGGTATTAATCCACAGGGAATTTGTGGTCAGTGTCAAGATTTTAACTAAACACTAGACTATCTAATTGGGGTTTTTAATTGATTAATTAGAAAAAATGCTAAAACTAAATAAAAGATTGTAATCAATGAGAGAAAAAACAACTTCCACCCGGAATCCTAATTACCCGTTTAACATCAAAACCTGTTTACTAATTCTGGACACCACATAGACATGGCCTCTGAATTAATGAATTTGATTAGCTATTAAGGATAGTTTTTAAGATTCACTATGCCACCTAATAACCCGTTTGTTTGTATCAATTACCCGCCAATTTACCAACCGCTAACGATGCAAGGAAATCGCCAACACGCTTGATAAACGACAAGTAATTCAAACACAAGAAACGTTTACCAATAATTCAACACAAGTGGTCAAGCTGTACCAGTCACAACGAATTAATAAACAAAGTTCAATGCGAAACAAAGTAAAAGTTCATCCGGGCGAAAGTTACAAAGAGCTTAGATGCTCATGGTAGTCATCATAGCTTCAATAATGATACGGAATTGATCTGACATAAAAGAATAGCTTGAACGGAGTGAAAACCTTTGCTGGATCGCCTCTAATGACTGTTGAATTCGTAAATCGGCTACTAGGTTATTCAACAACCCCCAAAACCTGATAAAAATCGACTTTTATACTTTCCCGCAATTGACCTCTCCCGCGCGTCGCGAGAGAGTACACTCCTTCCGGTGCATGTCGCCTGGGCCATCTACACCGACCCCACTTTAACCGCCCCCACGCGTCGCGACATGGCTCAAGACATCCCCCGCGGGGGACTACCAATTGATTTTTCTTTCTTCCCTGCTTCCAGCTTCTTCCAGCACTCGATTCTTGATCATTTTTATGCTGTTTAACCCTGAAACGAAGCACACACAATAAATAGTACTACATACCCGAATAAAACACTCATATGTACATAACTCTACTCAAAACACACCAAAATAACACTATGTCATACCCGCACATCAATTCTATCTAATTATTTTTATAGATAGTTTTCTTAAAAAAAACTCATATTAACACCATAGGACCCATCTTAACACGTTATTGTTTTATCACAAAAATGTGAATCAACTTAGTTTTTACTCTTCTGACCAGTTTGGTTTACACCATAGGGTCTCATCTTAGTAAGTTATTGTTTTATCACCAAAATGTAATTCATTTAGTTTTTTTTTACCCATTTGACCCGTTATGGTTACACCATACAGTCTCTTCTTGACAAGTTATTGTTATATCACCAAAATGTGGTTCAACTTAGTTTTTACCTATTTAACCCATTATGATTTACACCATAGGGTCTCATCTTAACAAGTTATTGTTTTATCACCAAAATGTGATTCGAATTAGTTTTTACCATTTGACCCGTCATGATTTACACCATAGGGTCTTATCTTAACAAGTTATGTTTTATCACCAAAAGTTATTCGACTTAGTTTTTACCCATTTGACCCGTCATGATCTACACCAGAGGGTCTCATCTTAACAAGTTTATTGTTTTATCACCAAAATTTTATTCCATCACATAAATTATGATTTATTCTAGGAAGTGTAGGTTTTGTCCATTCGAGCTTTATCGTGCACTTGACCATTTCTTTCCAAGCTCCCTCCTAGTTTGTCAAGGTCCAACTATTACATCATATCCACAAGATGATTAGATTAGTCGTCAAATACCATGACCATCACTCTTATGGATTTTTATACCTCATTTTCATTAATTCTATGGATTTTTATACCTTATTTTCATTCATTCTATTTTAGGTCAGTTTGACTTTTAAAGTCAAGCTGCTAATTGACATACATAGATACACTTACAATTCAATAAAACTCACTTAGGCATTTTATCGAAAACTTGGTGGGCTCAACAGGTACATACACTTAATAGCATCAAGTTAACATAAACTTTCAATTATCATAAGTTAATTCAT
Source organism: Scalesia atractyloides (assembly GCA_947069175.1). Classification (NCBI taxonomy): domain Eukaryota; kingdom Viridiplantae; phylum Streptophyta; class Magnoliopsida; order Asterales; family Asteraceae; genus Scalesia; species Scalesia atractyloides. The sequence continues at coordinate 4,235 of CAMTDV010000637.1, read as the reverse complement.
CCTTTTGACCAGATAATCATAGGTTCATCTTTCATGTCAAAAACCCATTTCTAGACACCTAAGAACACCTATCCATACCTCTAAATTGTACAATTAATTCACACATACAAACAAGTATGATGATCATAAACATCAATACAACATCAATTTCATCATACCATAAAAACCCATTTTCTATGTAAATTTACCACATACCTTAAGTTTAGATGATGATGAAGGGTCAAGATCTTCAATCATGCAATCACTTGAATTTCACCTTGTATTCATTAATTTTCTGACTTGAATTCTAGAGATGACCCCCTCTCTCTAGAACAAGCCACACACACATATACTTTCCTAGATTTATTTCCCCCCTATTTCACAAAACAACTTTCATACTTAATACATTTTAGTCCTTAGGTGTAGTTAGTTGTTTTTGTTTACTTATAACCCACTTAACCTTCATTAGCAGACAACAATGTTAATTAAGTTAATATTCCTAGTTGCCATACTTCATGCAAATATCAAACAAACATGATAATTCAAATTACAAATTTGGGGACGTTACAACTTGACTTAATTTAAGTCCCGATAGTCCGAGCATTTGTTAACTTTATCTTCTATAAAGCATTTATTTACCTTAATCAGCATTAGCTTTATTTATTTAAATCCTAACGCTTACCGGGTTTATTTTTACTACTAATGGTGTTTTACCCGCTCATCCCTAGTTAATTTGGTTTAATTACCAAATTATTTTTCAGGAGACCACACTCCATCTAATTTTTCTGTTAGTTTCTCATAAAAAGACCAAATTACCCTTAGAGCATTTTTAAACAAATAATATATTGTTTCTTTTTATATACTAATAAATGAAAAAAATTGGATAAGTGTCAATCTCTGGTGTATCCTTACTTTTAAATAGTAATAAAACAATTTTTTATACACCTTGTAAGATTATTAAATAGTAATATAATTAAATCTAACTTAGATTATTGTATTAACGTATGTGACACTTCAAAATACAATTAAATATTAATTATTTCTTTATACATGTTATTAAGATAGTCAAATAATAACCCGAGAAAAAAAGCACCAACAATTTAACCCAAACATACCAGCTTAATAATATAAAATATACTATTTGAATATAAACAATAATTACTAATTTATTATCAAATAGCATGTACAAGTACTTATTTTTAAATTAACAACATTAGTTAGAAAGCAGATTATCTAAATAAAGTAAGAAATTATCTTCTTTATAAATTATTTGATTCGTTGGTGTAATACACACATTTGGGTAAAATATATAAATATAATTGCATATACAGTGGGTTAATTTCTACGAAAGTGGTATATATAACTATAAAATAAAATTTATCTTCGTGTGTGTATATAAAATTAAATAAATTAAAAAAATCAATCAAGCTAACCTAGTGTCATATACGTTAACGTAATTATCTAAATTAGATTTAATTGAATTATTATTTAATCGGAAGAGAGAAATATATATATATATATTATATATATATATATATATTATACCATGTATAAAAATTATTTTTTAAAGTGATTATTTTTCAGAGAGTGACACATGTCCAAAAAATTCATTTATTAGTAGAGAAAGATATAATATTATTTTAAAAACGGGTTAAGGGTATTTTGGTCTTTTATAATAAATCAAATAAAATTTGAATTGAGTTAGTTGAATGGACCTAAATTGATATGAAAACCAAATTACTAAATTAATAAAGTCAAAAAAAATAATTCTTTCAGAATGAAATCGATAGTTTGAGCAAAACACAAGGACTAAAATAGTATTTAACTCTTTATATAATTTAACATGCTTTTACAATAAAAAAAGAAATAAACTAAACTGGAAACATCAGAGAAAAGCCCGAAATCAAGACTACAGATGATGAAATTCAAGTATGATAGTTACCGCAAACCACATGTGATCGTTTGGTAGACGATTGACACGTTCTTACAATAAAAAAGAAATAAACTAAATTGGATAACATTAGAGAAAAACATTCATTCGAAATCACGGATAATGGAATTTGAGTACAACAAACATGTGGTTGCGTTTGAGATAATTTTGTCCATTACTTATGGACCACATAAGTCAAAACATAATAAAAACCACAAACGTTTAAATTCAGTTCTTTTTTACTCATGTTACTACATCTAGTTGGTTTGAGTATGAATATTTAAGCTCTTAAGTCGGCTCCTTATTAATTATCATCTTCTGAAGTCGGTACAATATTATCATATTCTCTTTTCTACGTAACAAATAAACGAGTTCAATTATCGAAATAATATACTTACGATTTGTTGGTATTCATGTTGAAATACTTTAAAACTCAACTCAACTGGCTTAAAATGACATTTGCAAAAAGTTAGAATAGTTGTGGACCCGATGGTCCATCCTAGATTCCTAACGGCAGCCATGATATCTTGTCCACGTGCTTCAATTAATTTAAACATTTTCATTTTCAATGTGTATAATTTGCATTAAATAAAAAGACTTTCAATTTATATAACGTTATAATAAGGGTATAAAAGATAAATTACTTATTTATAATGAGCAATGGTTTTTATAGTACAAACTTTACTAAATAAATCATTTATTACACGATTAACTACTATCGGCACAGATATTATATTAACCTTCACTAAACATGTCTATGTTTGTATTTTAGAAAGAAACTGAATATATATGAATTTAAAAGTCATGTTAGACAATGAACTTGAACACAACACGTATATTTACGAGTTGCCAAGAATATAAATTGTTTGACAACTAAAGTTATATATTTTTATTTTCTCAATTATAATTTTTTTTACATAAAATACCCTAACTAGTTTTATACACATATATATATACACACACATTATGTATAATATGCATTATATAAAAAGAGTTCAGTTTATATAAAGTTACAACAAGGGTATAGAAAGATAATTAACTTTTTTTATAACGAGCAATTGTTTATAGAAACGCGTTCGGGAGAAAACGCCTTAAAGTGTGAAAAGGTGAGAACGGATCCTTAAGCGACACATAGCGTAGGCGCTAATAATATGTGGGGGTATGATCATCATTTCCACCTTATATTTTGAAAATTTCCATTTTTGTCATGGTGTTTATTCCCTTTTAAACAAATCCAAAATTTCCTTTTTAGTTGTTATCTCATCTCCCAGTTTCCCGAGATTCATGGCGTTTGATATGAATTGTGGTTACAAGTAATTATGTTCATTTGTAATTTTCTTTATCTTCGTTAGATAGTCGTTCGAGCAATTCATGTTAATGACATGGCCTTTTTTAATTATCTGTGTTATAATGACGTTTATTTTGGTATTTCATCATATTATCATCAATGTTATTTTGGCGTTTGTTTTGTACACATCCCTTGATATATTTAATGGCGTTTTCAATTAATATAGTATTTGAGCATTCTTTCATTCTACATTAGGTTTTGTTTTAATGAATTGTGTTTTATACATAAGAATCATTGAATTTTATACTTTAACGTTTTTATATTTTTTTTATCATGCCGTGTATTATTCAATGCTTAGTTTTAATGAATAGCGTGTCTTTATCTGATGGTGTGGTTTTTTTCATTTGCGTTATCTGTTTTACTTTTTACATATCAGTTATCATTGTCATGGCGTTTTTCTGATTAGGTGAGCCTATCGCGGCCAAAGGATTTATCCAAAAACTGGGTTTTCTTTATACATTCCCGACGTTAAAGAAGATCTAAAGCCAAAGATAGGAATAATTTTCGAAAGCCTTGATGATTCTTATGCTCTTTATTTTAAATATGCGATGGCCGGTGGTTTTGATGTCAAGAAAGGGACTGGAAATATAAACGCTAAGGGAGAAAAACATATAAAGTATTATATGTGTACGAATCTGACTTATAAAAGAATAAGAAGGTTGATACATTGGACCCGAAGCAGAAGGAATGGAGTGAGATCCACTTTTTATAAGAGGATTGGTTGTGGAACACAAATTTATCTTGAGTTTGAGACTGGATTTTGGAAGGTGTATAAGTTTGTTGAAGAGCACAACCATATATTTTTTTATTAGCCTGATAAGCATTTCCTACCATCAGAACAACACCTCACTCAACTTCCGAAGCATGTTTACATAGCATGTCAAAGTTGAATCTGGCTCTGTGAAGGTGTTTAATTTTGAAGATGTGGGCGCAAATAAAGTTAATTTTAAGAATTACAAGAGGCAAATTAATATGTTC
>CAMTDV010000636.1:0-14325 GCA_947069175.1 Scalesia atractyloides | reverse complement strand
CGATTAAGGGACACTGTGGTGGTCTCGAACAATCAACAAAGGTTTAATGTATTCACGAAACGACCAAAAAGTTTCAATTAAAACATGAACGTTTGAACAAATGGTTTATAACAAGAACGATGAAGCGATGAACAATGAACGATGAACGAATGAACAAATGGTTATAACAAGAACAATACAAATAGATTTATGACAAATGGTTTATGATAATGATTTAGATAACGGAACAGGGTGTAATGTAATAAAAGCATGGGGATACGCCAGCTGGTACTTCCTAATAGATAAGTGCTTTTATCACATTCTATACTTGTTGTTATTTACATTACTTGGACAAATGATTTCAAACAATGACACACAACGATTTTTGATTAAAGATATAAACCATACGAGTTATTTCAAGACGATTTACAACTTGGATTTACAAAAAAATGTTTTCGAGTCAAGGTTCATGGCTACGAGATTTTATAAATTTTTAATCAATTGTTTTTAGACGATTAATTATTGCAATAACAAATGCTTCAAAACAAGGTTTTCATCTACGACTCTAGTAGTCGGATTATATGTTGCAATATATACAAAGCCATGAACTTGATACACTCACAAAACCTATGTACTCGCCGGCATATTTTGCTGACTGGTTTTCACATATGTTTCAGGGAACAATGCTAGATGATACTGATGTGTGCTCATGTAGGATCGGATGTGGACTTTAGTGCCTATAAAATATGAAAGACAAATTATGCTTGTTCATTGTTTGTTTAAGTTTGGTTGAAAGTTCTAAAACAATATGACATTATGAACTATGTTTAATAATCAATAAAACGAAATATGAAATACCATGTGTTGTTGAAACAATCTGTTAACATGACTCCCCAAGTATTTCCGCCGAGTGTTGTTTTACGCGATTTGGGGTGTTACATCTTGGCCTAGGGGCGAAATTTTAACATGGTTTTCCCTTTGTTTTTAAAGATTATTTTTTCTCATGCATAAAGGAATCTTGAAAAATTATATCATATGGATGATTTGTTTGTTTGGACAAAAACTCACACTTTTCGGTTTTTCATTTTTGGCCGAAAATATGGGTTATAAAAGGGAACCATTTTTGCTGTTGAATAATATACATATGTGGATGTATATTTTGGTGTTCATAACCTATCCATGACCTTATGTTTGAATATGTTGAATGATTGTGTATGTGAATTATATATAATTATTTCAATGTGTTGTAATAATTAATGTCTTTGTTCTTCCATTTGAAAAATATGTAATATATTTATTTTCATTTGGTATGTAAGTAAATAGATTAGTTGCATTTGTTTTACTAGAAAAATGTATTAGGATACTTTATTGTAAAAGAAGATGCACACAAAATGCGTTTTTGGTTTTGGCCAATTTTGGGCCTAAAGGACTTCATAGTTTTTAACGGGATTTTAGCCCCCTAATCAAAACATATTTTTGAAGCCCAAAGGAGTTTGGAGCTGAATTTAAAATGTCACACCCCAATTGCGTAAAACAACAAACCGCGGCGGAATCGTCGGGGAGTGGAGTAACAGAACTATTGTTTCAACGACCATGGTAATTGAAGTTTTGTAGTATTGATTCAAATTGTCTACATTGTCTGAAATTTAAACATAAAACATAACATAAGTTAAATTGTCTTCAAGTTTTAAGTCACTAAAGCCCAAAGTCCGACCTAAGTGACGCAAGATCAACCTTAAGCATTAGCTCCTGAAACACATGTGAAAATAGGTACGTCAGCATAAAAATGCCTGTGAGTAGCATAGGTTATATAATGATGTTTCATGGCTTTGATTATCAAAAGAAATGTTTAAATGATACAAAAGTATCCATGAACCATAAAAAGTTTCTTTTATAAAAACCATATGAAAATCAATATGATAAAAGAAAAAAATGCATGGTGCAATCAATAACCAAAAATATGTCTTGTCCTGTGAAAAAGTGTCAAATTTGTATAAAAGAATTCATGTCTTGTATCTTGTTTGAAAATGATTTAGATAACGCCACGATATGTAAGATGATAAAAGCACTTATATATAGGAAGTACCATCGGCATATCCACCATGCTTTTATCATATTACACATGTCACGTCATTTAAATCACTTACCATAAACCAATCATCAAAAAGTCTTGTTTAAATCAAAGCGATGTAAACCAATGTCTTGAATAGTCAAAATGTCTTGTATAAAACGCGTCTTTGAATAATCAAAGGATATATTTTATGAGCCATTGCTTTTATTGTTAAACATGTATTCAGATTGTTGGCAAACACATTCAAGCCTTTGTTGACAGTCAGATAGACCCTTATAAAGATAAGAATCTATCCATTTTTATCGGATTCTGTCATTCCCTAAATCAAGTGGCACCTAGTATAGAATCACTATGTTAATAAAATCGGAACCTAAATCGGTAGATCGGATAAAATGAGGTCTTGTAAACCAAATGAGTGTTGGAACTCATATGATATGGTTTAACAAAGCCTACATTCTGATTTGAAATCAATCCTAAGTGCTTATGACCCATTACGACTCGTTAAGGTAGTTTACGCCACTTACGTGTCGTTTGCGCCAAAGCGCGATTGGATAGTCTAACTAGTCCTATGATAAGTATTATATGCCTAAACATGTTTAATAATGTTGCATAATCAGTTTAAGTGTCAAAATTTAGGTTACATATTCTTAGATTGAATTCATGCGCAAAAAGGGCATTTTGGTCATTTTCCTAAGGCATATAAACTACCTATCATACAACTAACTAAACGAAGTAACCATAAGGTATAACCCCTGGAGGTTATTCCCTATACAACTATGGTCACAATATATGTTTTGTCGGATCCTAATGATCGACCAAGCGGGTCGGGTTCGAAAGTCTAAGCGGTTGTTGAGACCGCTTGACTTACGACCCTAAATAAGCACTAAACTAGAAGTGATGAGTTAAACATGTTTAACTAAGTTAGAAAACTGTTTTGATATAAAAAAAAGTGTTTTGATACCGAAAAGTAGTTTCAACGCAAAATGCACATAAACGTGTATTTTGACCGAAACTTTGACTCGTCACTACAACTAGTCAACGTGGTAATCAGTAGGTATAGTCGCAAGGACTATAACCATCGTGATTATGATCACGTTGCAAAGTTCAAATGAACTTTGTCTTGACCAATTCATAGTCAAAGCCGAAAGTCAAACATTATTTGATTTTTAGCTTGAAATAGCTAAAACAACTAAACAAGATCAAGATAGAACACTTACTTGTGTTCTAGGTTCCAAGAATGCTCAGTAGGAACCCTCCACAATGATGGTAGCCTCCAATTTAGAGCAAAGAGCAAGTTGGAGTGAAGATGATCATGGGTATTTATAGCAATTCTTGAACCATTGGATCATGCCAAGTGTTTTGTGTGGTGAGCAAGGAATAATCTACACCATATACTTGTTAGGCTAGGAATTAAAGACTTGGTGATCACACAACTTGGCCTCCAAGAATAAAAACAAGGGGCTGCTAATAATTCTGGTTCTGGGCATGCCTTACGGTCCGTAAGCCTTGTGCAGGGGCTGAAGTTTGCAAAAGTTGCAGTTTTGGTCCCTGCAACCTTTAAACTTGTTTTTTTCGACGTGTTTAACCTTCGTTAACCAAATTTTATGGCTTCATCAGGATGAGAAAGCATAGGAAACTTGAAAAATGCGCAGAAATGTTTTGGATGTCGGCTCGTTAGGTCGTACGGTTGCGGTTTTCGGTTAATTACGTCAAAAATCGTAACGAATGCGCTAATAACCGTAAATGCGCAACGAATGGCATTTTTTGCATTCCAATCACTAAAATATGATATTTAATGATTACAAAATTTTTGGATGTCCGTACATGTTCCGGATAGCGAAATACGCGAATTGGCATAGTTTCACAGATTTTGCAAAATAGCCCCTAGAGCTGAATAAAAATGTTTTTGCCATACCGAACCCTTCAAAACTTATTTCTACATTATGTAAAGGATATTTAAGGTATTTTTAGCTTGAGTCGTTGTTCTGGAGTGTACGTTGCGTTAAATGGGTTACGTTTGCGTAACGGTTCGCGATTTCACTTCTAGAAAATGTTTGGAAGGTCGAATTTGAACAAGGATTGAAAATACGAAATGCCATAAATAAATACACAAATATTGGAATAAAACACAATGTTATTAAATATGAAGTTGTTTTGGAAATGCATGATGATTAAAATACACAGATGCCACAACCTCCCCAACTTTAGGAAATTTCGTCCCGAAATTTATTTAGAGGAAATGTGAGAATAGATGTGGATATTTCGCCTTCATCTGGTCCTCTCGTTCCCAAGTAAACTCTGGGCCACGTTTGGACTCCCAACGAACTTTGACAATTGGTATTCGTCTACGCTTGAGCTTTTTGACTTCACGGTCCAATATTTCCAATGGTTTCTCAACAAAGTGCATTGTGTTATCAACACGAATTTCATCAAGAGGGATGTGGAGGTTTTCATTAGCCAAACACTTTTTAAGATTGGACACGTGGAAAGTTGGATGAACATTTCCAAGTTCAGGAGGTAGCTCAAGTTTGTAGGCCACTTTTCTGATTCTCTCAACGATCTTGAATGTCCAACATATCGTGGTGCAAGTTTTCCTTTCTTTCCAAATCTAACCACGCCATTCCAAGGAGATACCTTGAGTAGTACATGATCACCGACTTGAAATTCCAAGGGCTTGCGATGTTTATCCGCATAACTCTTTTGACGGCTTCTAGCTGTCCAGAGATTATTACGAATTATCTTTATTTTATCGGTAGTGTCTTGAATGAGTTCAGGTCCAGTGAATTGAGATTCACCAACTTCATTCCAACAGACAGGTGAACGACATTTTCGACCATAAAGAGCTTCAAAAGGCGCCATGTTAATGCTAGAGTGATAACTGTTGTTGTAGGAGAATTCGATCAACGATAGATACGAATCCCAACTACCACCAAAGTCAATCACACAAGCTCTAAGCATATCCTCCAGTGTCTGGATTGTTCTTTCAGATTGACCATCCGTTTGAGGATGATAAGCAGTGCTCAAGTTAAGTTGGGTTCCCATCGCAGATTGCATGGTTCTCCAAAAGTGAGATGAAAATCGAGCATCACGATCCGATAGGATGTCCAAAGGAACACCATGACGAGATACAATCTCATCAACATAGATTTTAGCAAGTTTGTCAGCAGAGAAATCCTCACGAATTACTATAAAGTGTGCTGACTTTGTTAGACGATCAACGATTACCCAAATGGCATCATGACCTCTAGATGTACGCGGTAGTTTGGTAATGAGAACCATTACAATGCTTTCCCATTTTCAAACCGGAATTTCTGGTTGTTCAAGCAAACCAGAAGGGCATTGATGTTCTGCCTTAACTTTGAGACAAGTAAGGCATTTTTATACGTACATGGCAATGTCTTTCTTCATACCGGACCACCAATACTGGGTACGAAGATCCTTATACATTTTATCTGCACCAGGATGAATTGAATAACGAGACTTGTGAGCTTCATCCATTATCAAGGTGCATAGATTGTCTTGTCTTGGAACCCACAAACGGTTCATGAAATAAAATAATCCATTGTCCTTTGTTTCGAGTTGAAGCTCAAGTTGTTCAGGTAATTCATTACCCATTGTGCCTTGTGTAACACAAGTACGTTGAGCTTGAAAGATACGGGTTTGAATATTAGATTCAGCTTGAATACAATGTAGTTTGACACATTCTTTACGACTAAGAGCATCAGCTACTACATTCGCCTTACCAGGATGGTAACGAATTTCGCAGTCGTAGTCGTTTAGAAGTTCAACCCAACGTCGTTGCCTCATGTTTAGTTCTTTCTGATTGAAAATATGTTGGAGACTTTTGTGGTCAGTAGAAACCACACATTTTGTACCATAAAGGTAGTGTCTCCAAATTTTGAGAGCAAAAACTACAGCACCTAACTCAAGATCATGAGTGGTTTAGTTCTTTTCATGAATCTTTAATAGCCTTGATGCATAGGCTATCACCTTGTTCCTTTGCATGAGAACGCAACCAAGGCCTAAGTTCGATGCATCACAATATACGATAAAGTCTTCATTACCTTCAGGTAGAGATAAGATAGGAGCATCACAAAGCTTCTTTTTCAAGGTATGAAAAGCTTCTTCTTGTTTGGGTCCCCATTCAAAAGCTCAATTCTTTTGAGTTAAAGCAGTGAGGAACCGCAATCTTGAAGAAGTTTGCGATAAAGCGACGATAATAACCTGCGAGACCAAGAAAAGAACGAACCTCGGTAGGAGTAGTAGGTATACACCAATCCCTGATCGCACTGATTTTTGCGGGATCTACATGAATACCTTGTTCGTTGACAATATGTCTGAAGAATTGGACTTCCTTTAGCCAAAATTCGCACTTGGAGAATTTGGCATAAAGTTGTTCTTTCTTTAGGAGTTCCATCGTTAGATGGAGATGTTGTTCATGGTCAGCTCGGGTCTTTGAATAGATCAAAATATCATCAATGAAAACAATTATGAACTTGTCCAAATAAGGTTTACAAACCCTATTCATCAAGTCCATGAAAATAGCAGGAGCATTAGTTAAAGCAAAGGGCATAACAGTAAACACATAATGACCATATCTTATGCGGAAAGCAGTCTTGGGAATATCTTCCTCGTGAACACGAAGTTGATGATGCCCAGAATGCAGATCAATCTTTGAGAAGCAGGTAGCACCTTGTAGCTGATCAAAGAGATCATCAATGCGAGGTAGGGGATATCGATTCTTGATCGTGAGTTTATTGAGTCACGGTAATCGATGCACATACGGAAGGATCCATCCTTCTTTTTCACGAATAGGACTGGAGCGCCCCAAGGTGAAAAGCTCGGACGAATGAATCCTTTGTTAGACAACTCCTGAAGCTGTTTAGATAATTCTTGCATCTCAGACGGTGTAAGACGGTATGGGGATTTGGCTATAGGATTGGCACCAGGTACTAGATCTATGCGGAACTCAACTTGACGTACTGGGGGTAAACCAGGTAGCTCGTCAGAAAACACCTTAGGATAATCCCGAACAACGGGGATGCCCTTAATAGTTTTGCCCTAGCCTTTGTCCTCTATGTTACGTGCTAAGAAAGCAACATACTTCTTTCGTAGGTATTTTTGGGCTTGGGTGCAAGTGATGAGTTTAAGGCTACTAACGGGTTTTTCTCCACGAACCTCCAAGATTTTACCCGACGGGAGAGGTATACGTACAATCTTATCAAAACAGACCACCTCAGCATGATGTTTAGTTAACCAATCCATTTCCACTGTAATGTCAAAGCTCCCGAGTTGCATATGTGTGAGGTCAATAGGAAAAAAAGATGGTTATTGAGGTTCATTTGACAACTAGGAATGACAGAATCAAGTTTAAGGGGTTCACCACTAGCTATTTCGACTGCCAAGGGCTTTCCTAGTTTTGTTCTAGGCATTGAAAGCAAAGGTTCAAAAGCAAGAGACACGAAACTTCTATCGGCACCCGAATCAAAAAGAATATAAGCAGGATGGTTGTTAAAGAGAAACGTACCGTTCACCACTTCGTTGTCTGCACGCGCCTCATTTGCGTTTATGTTGAAAGCTCGCCCACGAGCCTGATTCGCGTTTGCCAACTTTGGGCAATTGTTTTTGTAGTGAGTAAGATCACCACAGTTATAGCAAGAACCAGGTGGGTAGTGAGGTCGTGCGGGCTGCTGAACAGGGTTTTGTGCAGCTTGGTTCGGAGCAGGAGGACAACAACAAGTGTTGGCCAGATGGCCAGATCGTCCACAGTTAGTACAGATACGACACAGTGAATGAGGCTGGTGATGACCGTTGCACCTGTTGCACAGAGGTGTAGTGCCGGTATACTGTTTCTTGGCAGGAGGTTGAGCAGGCTGGTTAGGAGTGGCTTGATTGGGTTGTGCAGTGACAAAAAAGTTCTTAGAAGCCTTACGCTTCCTAGATCTTCTTGAAGCCTCAGCCTTTTCCCTTTTTGTTTCTCAGACTTCTCAGGCTTACCCTTTTTAATCTGCGATTCAGTCAAGGTAGCAGCAAGCTCAATGGCTTGTCGAACAGTAGTAGGGTTGCTGCCGGTGACAATATCCTGAACAGGGTCAGGAAGACCATCAATGTACTTTTCAATCACCTTTTCCAAAGGCGTCACCATCTCAGGGCTCAACAAACTCAACTTCTCATACCTGTCAGTATACGCACGGTGTTCACCACTATCTTGCTTCAGGTCATGGAACTTGTAACAATTGCAACTTTCAAAGCATTATAAAATTTCGATCGTTTTCGTACTTAATAAAGTTTAATGTTTTATGTCGTTATTTTACATTTATGACATTATTCACAGTGATTGGTATTTATTTATGATATTTGAAGTTTGGCGAGTCCAAACTTTATTTAAAATTATGTTGGCAAAAATGCGATACAAGCTTATAGCGTAACAATCAAAATGCGAAACGAACGTCAGTGACCGTCAGATTAATATTAAAATCATAAAAATATTCCGTTATGATTAAATTGTCATTTTTAATCATATTCATGAGGAAAAATTATTTAAAACGCTTAAAAGCTCTATTTTGCGAGTTTAAGCGCATACTTTGTAGTACAGCGCATATACTGCGAAATACCGACAACGCAACCTGTCTAGGCAAATAAATTATTATTCAGCAATATGATGACAAGTTTATTTTTATAAAACAATAAAAATAATTTTATACACCTTAAAACACATTTTAAACGCTAGATAAAAAACTTGATAATCAATTAAATACCTGTTTCTTGCATGTATAAGTGTATGTATGCATTTTAGGAGAGAGAAAGTGTGTGTGTGGGGATAAGGTGGCGGCACCTAGTGTGCACACCAAATCCTTTTTGTTGCTATGTGTTGATGCCAATTCAAAGGTCCAACCAAATGCTTTCCTTACATGCAAATATTAACAACTTCCAAGAACCAAAATTCACAATTCATCTTCCATTTTCACCTCCAAAACCCTGAACTCCCCCTCTCTCTTCCATTTTCAATTTTTGATCTTCATCTTGAAGATTCAAGTTGGTTCCAAGCAAGTTTCAAGTTGGTGTGAAGATCCAAGGGAGTTTCCAAGGTGTTTTCAAGTGATTTCAAGCTCCATATCATCAAAAATCTCATTAAAACCCACTAATTTTCTTAAAGGTATAAACTTATTTTCAAAGTTATGTTCTTGCATTTTGATGAGGATGATGATGGAAATTTCTAAAAATTTGGATTTCTTTACAAACTTAAACTTTAAACAAGAAAATGGTTTTAAACAAAATAAAAAATGGAAGTGTATATATATGTGTGTGTGTGGCCGTGAATATATATATATATATATACATGTTAGAGGTTGCGTTTTGATTTTTGTTAAATATTGATTCATGTGATTATTGGAAGATTAATGCATGCATGACCAAAAAGAGTATTTATAAAGGTTCATATGATTGAAGATGAATATATGAAAAGTGGATTTTTGGAAGTGTATATGCATATATATGTGTGTCGTGTATATGTATATATGAATGCATGCACATAAGTTTTGCTCTCAAGTTCATAAATAATACATGCACCCATCTAGTGATGATTAGGAAATGTTATGAAGTTGATTTGATAATGATATGTTATGGTGTGACAAAAGTATATTAAAACAGATTATAAACATTAAAAATAATGTTATTTGATGTATTATGATGATACAAAGTCATGACATAAGTTTAGTAGTTTTGCATGTTGTACATTAGGCTTAAAAAGTGGTAAATTGGGTGAAAATTGTGTGATTTATGTGCCTTATGTGAGACCTGTACTATCATGAGTATAACCACCATTTTAATCACTAAATAACATGTATTGTGTCAAAATATCAAGTCGTTACGATTTAGGATGCTTATAGTAAAGTTCAGTGCAAAACTATGCGTTAAAAACGGCAAAAATCGTCTTTTTAAGAGGTTTTTATAAAACTGTTTTAGATCAGTAAATAAACTGATATTTTTGGTATAAAAATAAGTATTTTAACTTATATTAAGTATCTTTGGTGTTTGGCTAGTCATACGTGACTTCCGACGCCCGAAAACGTTACCGAAAATGCTAAAGCATATATAAGGTACACGAACATGAGTAGTTTCATGCATGGATTGTATGTTGATGTGTGGTATGTGAACATGACATGCATTATGTGGAATGATAAGTAGTAGCATGATAATTGGATATAGATCTATGCATGCGTACTTGTGCGGTTTATATGCTAGTTTCGTCAAAAGACATGTTAAAATGCAACTTATATGTTAGAGCATGAAAATGATACATAGACTAACTTGTGAAATTATTGCATGTATAAAATAATTTAAGAGTAATAGATTATGTACATTGATGAAATACGTGCACTAGGACATTCGATAATATGTTGAAATTTTGAGTAATTATGTTACATCGTACAAACTATGATTATTGTATATAAACGAGTGCGTAAACGTATATAACATAATAACGTCATCAATAAATCGTTCAAGTTCATAAAATATTAATATATATATATATACATATATATATATATATACACATATATATATATACATATATATATATATATATATGAACTCATATATATATGAATATACACAAATTTGCCAACATAACCAAAATAATAACTTTTTGAGAAAATCTTGAAGTTATGTGAAAATCATAAGTTTTGGAGAAACTTAGGGATTTTAGAATAGTTGATCATTAAAACATTCCTATTTGAAATTAGGGCGTGTAGATCAACATTGAGGAATTTGTGCTTATTAATTTAACGCACCCGAAGGTGAGTAACATGGTCCCCCCCTTTTACGTTTTCAAAAGTTTTTGGGGTGTTTCATATGTGCCTATTTTGAAGATTTCAAACCATTATTATACATCATAATATAAGTGTTCAAAAACCTCTTTTTCATCTTCAACTACTTTGATTAATTTATCTTATCAAGGTATACAAAATTTACTATCATGCATTGTTGAATTGTATCTTCAACAATTACAAAAGCATGTTCACATTTTATATAACATATTTTCACATTGTGTGAGACTTGATTCATCAATTATACATTCATTAGCTTAGGCCAAGCCGACCGGTAGTATGTTATGGTACCATAGGATTGACAACCGCATTCCCGCTTCCTAGGTTTGTTTGGAAGTTTTTTTAGGGAATGATAGAAACTGAGCAAAATCAACGATAATACCCTTCTGAGGGAATAGACATCAGTCAGAACAAAGGTTTGAATGTATTCATCATCAAATCATGGTTTCTCACGATAAGACAATTGTTTTATTCAATACAAGCTATTTGATCATTAATTCAATATAAGATATTTGATCATTTAATCAATACAAGTTATTTGATCATTATTTCAAAACAAGCTATTTGAACACTTATTCAAAACAAGACATTTCATATCCAAAACCTATGTTACTCGCCAACATTTAATTGTTGACACGTTATTTTCACATATGTTTCAGGTGCTGATGTGTGATGATTTACAAGTTTGGATCACGTAGGAATGGACCAGGGCCTTAGTTGGTTTAAAATAAACAGTAGTTAGTTGTAATGGTTTGTATTTTCCTAAGACAATGTTATGTAATCTAATTCAATATCACGAAACTTAATTACCATGTGTTGTGAAACAATTTGCAACGTGACTCCCCAGTGTTTCCGCCGCGTGTTGTTGCTACTACGTGATTGGGGTGTTACAGAACTCATTCTCAAGCACCCTCTTTTCATGACGAGGGCAAAACTCTTTCATCATAAGAGCTCTGAATTCCTCCCAAGTTTGACCCATAGCAACATCAGCACCCCTATCTCATTACTCCGTTCCATCACGTGAGTGCTCTCTTTTCAAACACGCTAGAAGCAAACTCAACTTTCCGCTCATTTGGACACTGAACATGGCGAAATGTATTCTCAAGACTCTCAAACCACTGTAGGAGCCCAGTTGCTCCTTCAGAACCACTAAACTTGAGTGGTTTAGCCGAATTAAACTGTTTAAAGTTGCACGCCGCAGGTGCGTTGTTGTTATTGTTAGCTTGGTTTATCTGAGTTATGAGATTTGGAAGCATAGGAGCAAACTGCTGAGCGATTAAAGCTGCCATGTCGGCGTCCGTATTTACGTTTCGTCGAGGAGGCATTCTATAAGAGAGAAAACATGAGAGAAAACGAGTGAGATGAAGGTTGAATAATTAAAATGAGATGGATAAATATCGACAAATGTAAGGATTGTGGTCATTCGTTCGTTTAACCAAAAACAAACAAACGACACACGTGACTAATCAAAGTAAATGAGTCTTTATAATGTATTGCGAAGACATGCTTTAGCCTATAAGTGGACACTCACCCCAAGAGTTCCCAGGTAAGAGTGACTGGTCCGATAATGCGGATTTGTACGAACACTCTAGCATTAGACAGAAAACTCAGGGTACAGGCACCCACCCGTCTAGATTGCATGTGTTCACATCACTAGAACCCAAACTTTGATGAGATTTTGAAATCTTTGAAAGGCATTAAGCCAAAACAAATCACCTAAGGATAGATGATTATTTTGAAAACCAAATTGATATTTGTGGATTTGTTTTTGGTAATCACCTAAGGATAGGTGATGGTAGTGTTTTAAATTCTTAACGCAAGTAAACTCGTGTTGGGGTCCTAGAAAGGTTATAGACTAGGTCAAAGCATTACTAATAACCTGATTCCCTATAACCATTGGCTCTGATACCAATCTTTCTGTCACACTCTGACCGTGTAAAACAACAAAACGCGACGGAATCTTCGGGGAGTGGAGTAACAGAACTATTGTTTCAACGACCATGGTAATTAAAGTTTTGTAGTATCGATTCAAATTGTCTACATTGTTTGGAATTTAAACATAAAACATAACATAAGTTAAATTGTCTTCATGTTTTAAGTCGCTAAAGCCCAAAGTCCGACCTAAGTGATGCAAGATCAACCTTAAGCATTAGCTCCTGAAACACATGTGAAAATAGGTACAAACATAAAAATGCCTGTGAGTAGCATAGGTTTTGTAATGATGTTTCATGGCTTTGATTATCAAAAGAAATATTTAAATGATACAAAAGTAGCCATGAACCATAAAAAGTTTCTTTTATAAAAACCATATGAAAATCAATATGATATAAAAGAAAAAAAATGCATGGTTAAATCAATAACCAAAAATATGTCTTGTCCTGTGAAAAAGTGTCAAATTTTGTATAAAATAAGTTGTGTATTGTATCTTGTTTGAAAATGATTTAGATAACGCCACGATATGTAAGATGATAAAAGCACTTATATATAGGAAGTACCATCGGCGTATCCACCATGCTTTTATCATATTACACATGTCACGTCATCTAAATCACTTACCATAAACCAATCATCAAAAAGTCTTGTTTAAATCAAAGTGATGTAAACCAATGCCTTGAATAGTCAAAATGTCTTGTATAAAATGCGTCTTTGAATAATCAAGGATATATTTTATAAACCATTGCTTTTATTGTTAAACATGTATTCAGATTGTTGGCAAACATATTCAAGCCTTTGTTGACAGTCAGATAGACCCTTATAAAGATAAGAGTCTATCCATTTTTATCGGATTCTGTCATTCCCTAAAGTCGCTTCCAAACAAACTCGGGAAGTGGGAACTGGATTGTCAATCCTATGGTACCATTACATACTACCGGTCGGCGTGATCAATGTTAATGAATGTATTAAGTCAATATTCAGCGCCCCAAAATGTCATGAACAATGTAAGCAAAAAAAATGTCTTTAGAAACCAATGTACTAGTATGCTCAGTCAACATACATAGCAAGAAATGTAATGTTGACTTAGCCATTATGCTAAGTCAACATATGCCGCAAAAGTAATTCATAAATCAATGTGCTAGCATGTTCAAGTCAACATACATATCAAAACATAATTGAAATCATGTATAAGTGTACTAGATGAACATAGCAAGTATATGTCATAAAAACATGAAGTCAACATACATAGCAAGAAATGTAATGTTGACTTAGCACATTATGCTAAGTCAACATATGCCGCAAAAGTAATTCATAAATCAATGTGCTAGCATGTTCAAGTCAACATACATAGCAAAACATAATTGAAATCAAGTAGTATAAGTGTACTAGATGAACATAGCAAGTATATGTCATAAAAACATGAACCAATAAAGTAACAAGTAGGCACATATTTTTTACCCCAAAATATTTTCAAAAGTAAAAGAGGGGACTATGTACTAACTTGAGATTGCA
>CAMTDV010000635.1:0-50418 GCA_947069175.1 Scalesia atractyloides | reverse complement strand
TTTATTTGTAGTATTAAAATGTTAAGACAGATGAGCAGTCTTAATAAAGAATCTCAAACATCCCTTTTGTCAACTAGTGATTATATTAGATAGAGATATTGCTCATATAATAGATAAAAAAAGAGCAATATGTTGAATGAGCAATCTATTAGTCTCTTAACCAATCCTTTTTTAGTTTTAGGCCTCAACCAAAACCGAAATGCTCGGCTATTAGGGGTTGTTTGGTAACTTCTGAATAGTTAAGTGTTGAACCAGTAAGAGGTCTGAACCAGTAAGTAGGTCTAACCATAAGAGCCAGTATAATCCTTCACCGTTCAGATGCAAACGTCTGATCAATTCAGGTTAAAGTAACAATTCAGACTCAATATAATGCTTAACCATTCAGAGGCAAATGTCTGAATCATTCAGACATATGCTCGTAAAACAAACAGTCTGAACCATTAAGTGTTGAACCAGTAAGAGGTCTAGATCTGAACCATTAAGAACCTTATTAAGAGCTAAACAAACAACCCCCCAGTCTCTTAACCAATCGTTTTTTTGTTAACCATTTCAGTTAATCGGGTTTGGTCTCGATTTCGATTTGGTTATAGATTGGTTAACCATTTTTATTGTATGCATTGGAGTATTCCTTGTAGTGAAAATCAATCCAAAGGCAGTTTCTGTATACATCCACACTAGTTTTCAAGTATGATTTATGCTTGGTTTTAAAAAGCGCGCCTGAGGCGCAGCTTCTGGGGCTTTTTTCGTCAGCGCCTTATGTAATTACAAGAAGCGCCCAAAAGGCGCAGATTTTAGGGTTTTATTGGGGGCTTTTTGGCCTGAGGCGCATGCCTCATGTATCTAGGCGTTTTACTGCAGAAAAATGTTGTACCTTGGGTTTTTTGACTTGTACATGTAAGTAAAATGGTATAAAGGCCTTATTTATAGCTATATTTAAGTTAAAGGAAGCTAAAACGTATGGGATATGTACGGGATGTATAAATAAATTATATAAACATCTTGCGCCTCGGCCCTCATGTATGAAAACCCCACCGCTTTGCGCTTCGCGCCTCAATTTTAGACCTCGTCGCTTTTGTGCGCCTCTCGCTTTTTAATACCAAGGATATATGTCAATTTGGTTAAAAAGAAAGTCAAATCTATAGTGGAACTAATGATAAGTAACAAGACAACTTAAGTCATTATCCATTTTGTAGCATAATATACAGAGAACAAATTGGCAACTTTACCTCAAAATTTTGTCAAAGAAATGCAATACAGAACAAGAACTTACATATGAACCATAGATACAACAATATGCAAGTGAGTGGTGGTAGTGGAGCATGTATTACCTTATGTTACACCCTCCAAAATCCCAACCGAATCGTGTTCTGTCACCGCTTCTTCTTGTTCTTCCCAACATTTGTACTGATTTCCGACATTTGAGCTTTTGGCATAAATTCCGCCTACACACCAACTTAATCGCTTTCCAGCAGCACCCAGGCCGGATTACTGGACACACGTGAGACTGTGAGACAAGAGGATATAGTTGGCATCTCCTTTATAGGTGGGAAATAAAGAATTAAACTACTTTCGGATAAAAATTGTGTTAAATGTTTCATGGAAACTATCATGCATCTAAATGAAAAACTGGCGATACGAATATATATAACAACACCCTTTAAACAACATAAGCACTAAATGATATGTTTAATATCCTGTTTTACCACAACTAATTATCTTAATCTGATTAATTAATATCGCATAACCACTTTCAAAGTGCATAACCAAACATCCGCTAACCACCAATACATTGTCAGAGAGACAATATTAACTTTTAAGAACCTTTTTTTCAAATTGCATAAGCATAACCAATTGCACTTTTGCTCGGGACAAGAAAACTCGTTGGTATAACAAACTGCAAAATACCATCTTTACACATGGTAAGTTACTCGTTGAATCAGAATCTATTCATCTTACTAATACAAATTCCGATAAAACAAAGGTCACTAGTTCCTCCAAGAAAAGGTGCAAACAATAAACATTGAAGTACCACAAATCTACCAAGTAGAATAACCTCTTTGTTTATAAAATAGTATGAATTGTTTGTTGAAAGATTCAAAGATTCTATCAAGACTGGGTTCTGAATAAAAACAACCATTCGATATGTGTTCTAAACGGCAGACTGAATGACAGCTCTCTACCATTTTTACCCTGTTGTCTGATTCATCATGATCAAGATCATCAGTTTATCCTTGGCAAAGTTGTTAATAGCGATGATAGCGAACGCGATAGCGAATAGCGTAGCGCTGGATCATCACTATCTGATGTTTAGCGCTCAATAGCGCGACAATTAGGGGGTTTTTTCTTATTTTCTTTTTTTTTAATATTAAAACCGAACTTTTAGGCATTTTAATCGACCAAATAACTGTAATAATCTTCACTAGTTGCATCAAAAAAACCTTAAATTCATGAATAAAACCCTATTTTTTAAAAATTCTATACGTTATCACTAAACATTAAATAGCACTCGCTATCTCATCGCTATCGCTATGTAGCGTATATGTTGCTTGTCGCTATTTACCGCTATTTGCTATTAACAACTATGATCCTTAGTAATATTCCAAGATGTTTAAGCAAACGCAGACTTACACACGGATACTTTTACTTGTTAACGGGGACCAATAGTTGGCCTTTCTAGTTGACACATATAATTTTTAAAATTAATTACTAACCAATACAATTTATTATAGTCAATGACTAAAACCTAACAGTGATACTAAACAAAAACAAGAAGACAAATGAGTCATACTATAGGTTATGGAACAAACACAAACAACAAGCCACCTAAAAATGTCACTTTCTGTCACCAAAGACACCAAGGTAAAAAATAAAACATTAACAAATCCTACATGTTTGATCACCAACCTCACATAAAATCTACACTTGTAGAGTCTAATCTCAAACTTTAAAGTTTTTAACCACGGCTACTTCATCAGGCCAATCAACTAGTAACAACATCTAACCCCCCCCCCCCCCCACACACACACGAAGTAGAGTATCCGGATAACATAACGTACGGCACAAGGAATCAAAACAGCAAACAAAACAAAAGGTACTAAAATTGAATAGCAGTAAACTACGGATAACACAAAATGGTGAGAAAACTATAGCAGTAACAGATAAAATCAAGACTTAATTGAGAGCAACTGATTACCGGAAAACTCATCAGTCCCGAAAAATAACCTCATCAGCCATGTCCATCAACGGCTGCAAACAATCTGGAGAAAACTTCCTCCCAAACATATACTCCATCGTGTAATTCGATCGCCTAAGCTCATAAATCAACTCCTTCGACACCTCATTCGGATAATAAGTATGCGGGTGCCCATCAACACTATCCGTCCAATTCACCCGAGTCAATGTAAACCCACTACACCCATCCGGATCCTCCATCGACAACAACGTAGGAAAATAATGCTCCTCCGGATAACACGAATTCGGCTTCAAACAATCCAACCTAAACTTGTTCCACAACCTCCTATCCTTAACCACCAAAACCGCGTGCTTCCTCGTCAACGTAAAGAACTGCGAACCCATTCGAAACCGATCAAACGGAACCTCCGGAACCATCACATTCTTCCCCCTAGCATTATACCTATCCCAAATGTACGGATTATCCTTAACAATTTCAATAAAACTTTTATACTTTAAACCCCTCAATTCGGCAACTTGGTGTTGCTTAACTTCGAAAAGGGTATCATAAAAATAACTAAAAGAATGCAAAGGAACACAATGCTGAGAGATCAGAGTAAAAAACTGGTTAGCCGGATCATCAAGAATCGCGGTGGCGAGGAGGCGGCGGGCGGCGGCGATGAGGGTAGCAGTGCCACGGTGGGTTTTCTTGGCGGTGGTGATGAACCGATCATCGGAAAACACGCCGCCGGGGGCGGTGATTTTAGGGTTTACGGTGGGGTCAGCGTGAACGTAAATAGTGTAAAGGTGACGACTTGATCTGTTATTAGGGTTAAAGAATTGTTCCCACAAAGGGTAAAAGTGTAAATTGGAGTTGGTCAAGAAGAGGAAGGCGATTTTGGGTTTGGAGTTGGTGGATCCGAGGCGAGATTTGGATGGGTTGCGGTGGGTTTCAGCGGCGGTGGCTCGCCGGAAAAGGGAGAGGTCTTGGAGTTCGTCCGGGAAGGAGATGGGGGGAGGGGGTGGGGGTGGGAGGATGTGTGGGGCCAAGTAGAATAGAGTGGGTAGACAAAGTAAGAGAAGGATTGTTGTTGGGATTAATGGTGATGGTGGTGGTGGTGGGTGTTGCGGTGGTGAAGATGAAGAAGATGATGACGTCATCATGTTTGGATGAGAATTTGAAGTTAGATTGAAGTGGAAGGAATGGTGATATGGTTTTTGTTCAATGGGGTGGGGATTTGGGCATGGTGGTGAAGGGATTTGGGGAGATGATAGAGATGAGATGAGATCGGTTGTGAAACACCATCAATGTGATGGTAGCCTTGAGATATATTTGTAATATAAAAATGGAAAACAATAATATAATAATATCTTAATTTTCTTTCTTCTTTTGTAAAGGTTTAAAAATCTAATACACTTGGAGAGTATTAAATGAGAATTGGGCTAGGTCAAAGTTTTATGTGTTGTTCCTAAGTGTGTATGGTGTGGGTTTACATCACCATTATAGTGCTTTCAATACCAATTCTAAGAGGTTGACACCTATTGAATAACTAGCTTTGTCCTGAACGTGACTTGATATATCGAAATATCCGACTGTCAATAATATTTTTTTTTCTCAATTAAAATTATATATTATTAACCAAACGTATAATATTTTTTTGTCAACTAACTCTATAATATTTTAAGTGGGAGATGACCAATGCCAAATCGTGTTTTGGAGGGGTGTCGATGAGAATTTTTTCGCCGCAGTGAATACTGTACACCTGACTCATTCTCCAGCAAATGGACAACATTGCGAACAAAAATCTCCAAATTCAATAACATTGTCAACCGCCTTTCGAACAATCGTGTACGAGCTAGCGGGTCAATTGATGTGGACGACATGACCATGGCCCATAATGAATATAGGATCCATCACGGCTCCAGCTTTACAATGACACCTTGTTGGGAGCTTCTTCGAAAATCTCCAAAATGTCATCTTGTACCACATTTAAGCCAATAAGTTCTAGTCAATTGTCCACACGGTCGAAGACAAAAACTGGCACACCCGAATCGACCTCGTCTCAAGGTCCGTCAAATGCTTATTCCTATTAAAACCTAAGCGACGACACCGACGACTTTGGTTTTGAAGTACCAAAAGAGTTACCACGGCCTCCCAACAAAGATGGAAGCAAGGTAGCAGCAAGGGCACGGACAACCTCCTTGACTACAACAACACCTAATCTCGAGGATCCATCGAAGTTGGACGATTTAGACCAAAAATCTGGCGACTGCTCTCGATCAAGGAACAAGAGCACCAATTGCAAAT
The DNA here is from genome assembly GCA_947069175.1 of Scalesia atractyloides. NCBI lineage: Eukaryota > Viridiplantae > Streptophyta > Magnoliopsida > Asterales > Asteraceae > Scalesia > Scalesia atractyloides. Next base: position 44,939 of record CAMTDV010000635.1, on the reverse strand, counting down.
GCAAAGACAAATGAAAAAGGATTTCAAGTTCCTTGAGAAATACTTTTCGCATTACTCGCCTTAGCACCAGGTGGTTTTCTCGAAGCTTAGAAAGAACAAATCCGAGCTAAATACATGAACATGGACTAGTGGTTTTTTTTGGTTATTTTCATAGTATTTTTTAGTTGGCTTGTATTTTTTTATAATTACAGGATAATGGTACTTTTTTTAAAGTTATATCTTAATTGCTATTTTTAGTTATGTAATTTTTTTTAAAGTTATAATGTTTATAAATTTAAAATAAATCTGAATTAAATTAAACCAATGATTGAGTAATGATGAGAGAGGTTTTATTCTACTGCATGGTAGTTAAGGGTGAGAGCTATAAAACCTCATTGTGTGTGTGGTGCTAATGTAACATGATAAAGCTCCTAGAGGTTTTATCCCATGCAATGCAATCTAAGATTGAATTGAAAATTCAATAGATTTAAAACCTACATGTGTGATTTTTGTTGGCTTGTGTATTCCATGTATAACGGAAGACTTTTGTTGGATTTACGTATCAGATAAACAATGGAAGACTTTAAAACAAGGCCGTCTCTGAGAATGATCAGAAAAAATTGGCCTTCGGCGAGGCAAAAAAACTGGACCCTATAATATAAACTCATCAGTCAGTCCTATAACGTAAAAACTCATAATACGACTATAATTGTAAAAATAAATTAACAAAAGTAGTGTAGCAAAACACATAAACCTACTTACATGAGTGAATTGTGTGGAACGGGAGGCATAATTTCTAAACATTAAACATATACATTCAAAGTTTCAATTTTATATAATCAGCAAACGTACGTCATGTAACAACTCTAATTTTCGTTGTTATTTTTCTTTTGTTCCGCTGTATCTATCAAATTGTACTCCGAGATTCGGTTATGAAAAAGTTTGTGTTAATAAAATTATGTTTGTTACAGCTAAATCGCATCTAATCGCTTATTAAACGCATCGTTAATATAATCGCAATCACAAGTGTTATGCTACTATACGAGCCGAGTGTGTTATTGTTTAATAAACACTTGTGCCATCGCATCGCTTATCTCATCGCATCGCAAATCGCAGTTAATTATGTAGAATTATGTTTTATGTGTGTTATATTTGTTTATGTATTGGTTACAATCGCTATCGCAATGCTCTCGCACGCTCGAATCGCTAAATCGCACTATTACATCAATTAAAACACTTAATGTATCTATCTAATGCAAACCGAATCACCAAACGAACTCCTAACGCGAAATAATCGGACAAAACTTGACAACCAAGTCAAGTTCGGCCGAACTTGTGTGCCACAAGTTCGCCCGAACTTGTGTGCCACAAGTTCGCCCGAACTTGTTAAACCTTCAAAACCCCACAAATCCAACAAGTCCACCCGAACTTGCTTGTAAACTCAAAAAAACAAGCAAGTTCGCTCGAACTTGTAACAAGTTTGCCCGAACTTGCTGTCTGATCACCCATTCTCACCACCACCTATAAATACTCAGCTCCATTCTCTCATTTGAACTTGCTGCAAGTTCGCCCAGAGCTCTCCATACCCGAAACCCTTTGTTTTCTAAGTAAGATTCAACCCGTTTTCAACTACAACAACGTTCAACAACGTTTTACAACGATTTTGTTTTCATCAAATCTCTTCTATTTACGAAAATCTTCATCTTTTTTCTATAAAAATTTCTGTTTTCACTCAGATCTATACTAGATCTGAGCAAAACCTTTTATAACATTGATTTTTACACCATTTTCGGACTAAATGACGTATGTTTCGTTTACTTTGGAGTGGAACGAGGCGTTGTCAAGCAAGATCTCAGATCCGGAAGCACAAGGACGAAATCGTCACTTTACACAAGCAGGACTAACCCGTACGAACCATCAAGTTCGCCCGGATTAGCCCGAGCTTCTGTAAAATGGCTAAACTCGCTCCAAAAGACCTCTCCAGCCTAAGTTTTACTCAGTGGCTTAAGGTTGGAGGGATGAACACTCGATTTCCTCAGCAAACGATGCGAAAACGCAAGATTTTTGTCACACCCCGACCCGCAGCGGAAAAGGTGATTGGGGCATGATTGGGTTTCCATCAAAGCTCATGACATTTATTATAATGTTTCCTATTTATTATTACAATTTAAAGGAGATCATACAATCATAATTACAACATGTTCTACACATCTTTCTAGACTTCATTATTTTCTTCTAAGGCATTTCCTATGTTTTCCTTGCTTCGTCCTGTTCACCTGTATCATGTGTAAAATTGGTTTTTGGATCAACAAAAGTTGGCGAGTGAACCTTGTTAGAAAACATTTATTATTTATTTCTTGTTGTATTTAATATGGAAAAATTGTGCAATAATCTTATGTGAGCAAACGTAAATAATCATACAATAACAAACAACAACAAACAATAACATACAATAACAAACAACAACGAACAATAACATACAATAACAAACCAACTTGCATGAATATATAACATGAATGAAACTGTATATATTGGCAACGTCACGTTCACGCTCATAATGTAATGGGGAACGGACGGCCTATGATAAATGTCTGTGCGATCAAGGCTCAATCAAACGGAGCCGATCGTATGTTGCAACGCCTGGTTCACGCTCATAATGTAATGGGGAACAGCTCAACGCTCATAATGTAATGGGGAGCGGCGGCCTATGATAATGTATGTGCGATCAAGGCTCAATCAAACGGAGCCGATCGTATGTTGGCAACGCCTGGTTCACGCTCATAATGTAATGGGGAACAGCTCAACGCTCATAATGTAATGGGGAGCGGCGGCCTATGATAATGTATGTACTGAAAATGATAAATTTAATCTAAACAATAACCACACAAACAGTTGATACATATTGAATACACATTTGATCATGGATATGATGGATGCACAATAGTTAAATATAATAAATAATAAGACACATGATACACCCCAAAAACGTGATTAAAACGGGGAATTTGTAGAGATTCACTCACATTGGGTGCGTTCGGTTGATGATGTTGAATGCGCACGAGTTTAGAGGATTGATCGACGAGGAAAAACTAACCTAATTAATAACGAAAGAGTAAGGTAAATAAACGGATTTTATTAATAATTTTAATAGGATTTTTGGATATATTTTTGTGAGTTTAAGGCTATTTTCTAACTTTAAAAATGTTATTTTTAAGTATTTTTAATTGATTTTTTAATTTAAATAAATAAATAAAAATAAAAAAAATGTTGATTTTTGACCATTGACCGTTGACTTGTTGACCGGTTCGGTCGGTTATATGTGTGCGCTGGGTGAGACTCGAACCCGTGACCTCCCGTACGCGTGCACGCAGCTCTACCAACTGAGCTACGTGTCTAACCCGAAATAATTCTGTTTTTAATTATACTTAATACTATTTAGATTTATCCAGAAATTATTTATTTTAAAAAGGATTTTAAATGTATCGAACCGGTGCTGTCAACAGGTCTCGAACCCGGGACCTGTGGGTTAATGTGCACACAGTCCACCGCTGGACTGTGTGTCTAACCTGGTTAATAATCCGGTTTTTATTATACTTAACATCTTACTGTTGTGGATCCGGTTCAGTTTAAAAAAAAAGACATTTTATTACAGCGAATGTGTGTGTGTCAAGGATCGAACTCGGGACGTATGCGTATTGTTTGCACACAGTCCACCGTTGGACTGTGTGTCTAACCCGTTTATAATACCGATTTTAATTAATCTTATAACATACACGACTTCGTCTTTTTCGTTCAAAACACAGACATCGGTTAAAGCAACTGTTTCTTATTTAATTCGTTTAACAAATATTATGAGCAATTGAAAGGTGATGAACGGAGAGGGTTTGGGAATAAAGTACCGGAACAGGTCGTCATTCTCAGAACTCCGGCAAGGATCGCCGACTCTGTTTTGTGAGCTTCCTCTGTTCGGGTCAATTACCAGTTTTGATTGATTATATATAAAATTGAATTTACTAAGCAACGATTAACAGTTGGTTTAAATGATCATACCGGTTAACAGCGAGTTTCTGGAAATTCCAGAAGTTTTCCGGCGAAAACAGAAAATCCGGCAACGTCGTCTGGGGTTGATTCTGGGTGATGGAGTGATGTTAGAATTGGTCTCACAATGGAATGAAATTGAAAAAGTCGAGGTATTTACCGTTTTGATGTGAGTCTCGGTTTTCCGGCGACTTGCAGAGAATTCCGGCGATGTTCAAAAAGTAATTCCGACGACCAGAAAATAGAGTAAACGTGAAATTAGAAGCTCTGGGAATGTAATTGAGTCGCGAGATGAGGATTTGTTGAAGTAATTCCAGAAATGAATGTTTTCGGTTATAAAAACCAAACACCCACCTGAATTCAAGTTCATTAACGACTGAATTGATTTAAAATGTCGGTTTATCGGTTATGTTCAAGATTCCGCGAGCACTCAAACGTCTTGGACGGTTTGAAAGCCGATATCGGTTTCAGTTGGCGCAACAGGCTGATTCTCAGTTAAAGATATGATTTAATTGTTTCCTAGAACTCACAAAAACATCAAGTGGCGGAGTGGTTGGGCGAGTGGAAGTTAAGTCTTTGTGGTTCCCGGCTGACCCGGGTTCGAAACCTGGCATCAGCATTTAATTTTTATTTCACTATTTTTAACAAATTTTCAAATATAAATTTTATATTCTAATATACTTATTAATTATGTATCGTATAAAATTAATTTGAGCATTAAATATGCAACGAAATTTTTAACTAAATGTTCGGTTAATAAACGAAGCGGGTTTGGTTAACCCGGTTTTTTGACGGATGTTACAATTTTGGACCCGAAAACACCAAGTTTGCTTGAAATTTAACTGATTTTGTGCAGCTCAAGAGCTAAGTTCGCTCGAACTTGCACCATTTTGGTCAAGTTCGGCCGAACTTGAGCCAAATCTTCATCAGAACTCAATAAGTTCGCCCGAACTTGGTCTCCCACGTCAAATCTTCAAAAATGGCACAAGTTCGCCCGAACTTGTCCTCCTCAGTTAGAAACCTTACAAGTTCGCCCGAACTTGCCTCATAACTCAACAGGTTTTCACAAGTTCGCCCGAACTTGTATGGAAACATACAAGTTCGCCCGAACTTGTCCCTGCCTAATCCAAACTTAACCGTTTCAGCAATTCGGAAGACTGATGCACTTCTGTTCGTTTACAGGCTGATCCGGCACTCTCCTCGACTCAACTCAGATCCCGCACTTCTCCCAAAACGCACCCACAGTGAGTATACTTGAACCCTTTTACGCTTAAACGCACTTTTGGGTGTCACATATGTTCCTATATCAATCACATAACACGAATCTCAAATGCTTATTCGCAACCCGCTGTTACATGATTATACGTGAAATCTGCTGAATTGTATGTATTGCTTGATTGCTTGTGCGCCACCCTTAACATGATAGTATACTAGAGGTTGACCCGCCACCCGGAGGCCCCGGGTTGTTAAGGCTCGCACTTTTTTTTCGCAATTATTTTCTCTTGATGTGAACGCTTGTTCGCATGCCTCGATCAATCGCGGTTTGTTGGTTTGCATGAATCTAAGTAGTTACATCATTCACATCTATTGCATATGTCATGCGGTGTATGCTAAACGCTTTTATATCTATTATGTACGCAAAACCTGTATGACCACCTTTACTTAATTGTATTGACGTTTTATTTTAACATATGTGGCAGGTTGAGGACTTTAGCTATGGATGCTTAGTTTAGGTTTTGTTAGAAAATCATGTAATAAATCTAAGCAAGATCGGATCGGATTTTATGTTTATGAGATTATCTTGGTTTGTAATGATTATTTGAAGATTGTATGAGTTTGATAGTATGGGATATTAAATGTTGATTATTGTCTTTAAAATGATCGTTATGAAATCTCTTGATCAATCTGATTCGTCTAGTGCCACTACCCCGATGTTTCCGCCATCGGTTGAGGTGTGACACGTCAAATTAAATTCTATATAATCAACAAATGTACTTCAAACTAATCAAACTAAATTTTATATAATCAACAAATGTACGTCAAGCGTCATTACAAATGTTTTAATTATCTTATATTTTAAGTATCATATAAAATAAAAATAACAGTGCAAAAGAGATCAATAAAAAACATTTAGATGTTACTTCTGTATTTTAATTATCAAACCTAAAATCCCTTCTTAAGACCGTTGGGTGTGGGCAGCGGTGTGAGGCGTGGCTAACAAAGCAACGCCGCTGCAGCCACACCGAGCTAGTGTGGCTAGCGGCGTTGCCTGCTTGCGTGGGATATCGGCCTGGCGTGGGGCAGTCTTGGGAGATGATGTGGCTGGCTAGCATTGGCTGGCTAGATATATCCGGTGGGGGTAGCCGTTACCCCAACGGCTAGTTTAAAAAAATTAATTTTACCCTATAAATACTAACTATCTTTTTAAAAGTTTTACCACATCTCTATCATTCACCTTCTAATCTCCATATTTTTATAATGAACCCATACAACTGACCATTCGACCCGACCAACCCCTATGCTTTCCAAGAGAGCTCGTCACCTAGCCCGACCCAAATACCCAACTGCGGCCAACCCCAAGGTTTCGTATACTCACCTTGTCCCGACCTAGCCGGCATCGCGTCATTTATAGGGGGAGTTTACACAAACTTTCCATTCGACGAATCATCTATTCAACCCAACTTTTCCCAACCCGATTCCAGTTCGTCATCCAAACCGGCAAAAACGGATGAAGAAAAAGCAATAAAGGCCGCTCAACGAGTCCAAAAAAGTGGACGACTCAGGAAGAGGTTACGTTGACGAAGTGTTATATCGATGAATCTCAAGATACGATTAAAGTTATTTTATATTTAACAAAATTATTATGTTATGTGTTTTATTATTAATTTTTTGTAGTTGACTAATGTCTTTTCTAATAGGAAATTCAAAACACCGTACGGATTTTTGGGATTCTATAAAAAAAACCTTCCATCAACAAATGCAAAGCAACGACTGGTATCGTGAAAACAATAGCCTCTCGTCGAAATAGGGAGATTAATACAGCCGTAACCCACTTCAATGGATGTTTTCATCAGGCGAAGAACACGCCAAGGAGTAGTGAAACCGAAGTCGACTTCATAACAAACGCCATGGCTTTGTATAGAGACTAGAAGAAGTCGGATTTCAAGCACATGCACTGCTGGAACATTTGTAGGTACGCCTCTAAATGGCAAGTCCCTACCGGTAGAGAATCTACCTTATCCAAAAGGGCAAGAACACCATCGTCCCAAGCTCAATCTGATGCTCATGATCAAGAGGTTGATCTTACCTTGGATGATTTTGATGATTCTCCTTCCCGCCCACCCGGTAGAGACACTTCAAAAAGGCGCGCTCAAAGAGGAAGGTCGGTTACGACACCTACCTCGGCATCCCCCTCGGGTTCGACTCGCACTTCGGCTTCTGGTAAAGGGTTGTACACCAATCGGTTGGACGAAATCGCCTCGAAAATGGATACGTTCAACATACTCCAACAACAAAGGATGGAGGAGAAGAAAAAAACTCAAATATCTTGGAAAAAAATTGCAAGTGAAAAGGCATCATAAAAGCAAAAAAAAGGCATATGAGAAGCAAAAACTTGCGGATATGAAGTTTCTTGCCACGAACATCGATCACCTTTCTGGCGATGCATTGACAACGACGTTGGCGATTAAAAACGAGATCTTGCAAAAGTACATGAATAATTGATGTATTTTCATTTTATATTTTATTGTATGTTTTATTATTAATTTTATGAAGTTTTTTTATTTAGTTTATTACAATTATTTACTTATTAAATGAAATTTATTTAGTTAAATATATATATATACACACACATGGCTGGCCATGCCGGCCCAAACCATGCCACCCACCCCCCACCCCCCCAAAAAAAACCCACGCCAGCCATTCTCCCTTAGGTGGACCCATCTTCGTCACATGTCAACCCAAGTCTCCAACCCAAGCCCCACCACACCCCATAGTCTAAATTTAATTGATGTTACAATTAGGAGACAACTAAATTCTAAAATCCCTTCTTAAACTCAATTGATTACAATTTGGAGACAACTAAATTTTGATTTTAAATAGGGTACTAGGCCAATTCCATCTATAGATGGGTTCTTGCCTCTTGGAGAGAAGACAATGATTCAAATCCTGTTATAGGATGTAATTTAGTATTATTGGTGTAGTTTAGAAGTAGGAGTAACGTAACCTTTGTCATTCAATATATATATAGATATATATATAGAGAGAGAGAGAGGCCGGTTAACGTACAAAATGGCTTATCGTACAAAACGTACGCGATCATCCAAGCCGTACGATCTAGTGCGAATTCAATTTACAACATGCGATTTTGTCATACAATCCAACATGCGACTTTTGATTTCCATACCATGCGATTTCATCAAACCAACCAACATGCGATTTCATCATACATTCCAACATGCGATTTCATCAGCGCTTTTTTATAGCATGTGATTTCACATCGCGTACGTTAAGGCATTTTGTACAATACACTTTATATATATATATATATATATATATATATATATATATAGGGTACTAGAATAATAATGTTAAATTCAATTTGAAATTTAGTTTAGTATTAATTTGATATTTAACATTTTATAACTGTAAAAAAATATAAATTATTGTGCTTGTAAATACCTTCTAAATTGGATTAATTTGTATATATAACTTTCATTATTATAGTAAGCGATACAACTTACCACTAAAATATTTTGATTCCCGTGAAAGAAATGTCTGCTTTTACTAGGGGTGTTCGTGGGCTGGTTTTCGCAGTTTTTAGATCAAACATTGACCCAAACTGCTAGTAATGTTTTTTTAAACCGAAACCAAACTGTAAAACATGGAAACCAAACCAAACCGTTAGTAGATTTTGGTTCCAATTTGGTTTTATGGTTTGGGCTGTTGGGTTAGTGTTTTGTGTATATTATTACAATAGTGTGTGTTTATATAACCATTTATAGTTTATACCTGTTTTAGTAAAAAAAATCCCAATTTCATTTCTTCTTTTGTTCTTCTTCATAAAATCAATTACCAAACTATACGATAGTAGCGTCAATGTCCACCGTCAATAGAGGCAAAGCTGCATTGTGATGATTTGGGTCAAGTGACACTGTCAAATTTTGAGTTATATATAGATATATAATACATATTCCCTTCATATACAAAGAAGATGGGCGACGACAATAGTTTCACCAACCCGTTGGTGAAAATGGACGGCTACCCCATCTTCCTTTTTTTCCCTTCTTTCAATAAGCTTAGGGCATGTTTGATTTAGCTTATTTAACTCAAAAATGATTTTAATAACTTATTGACTTATGACTTTTTTAAAAGGAGTTTTTAAAAAAGTGTTTGATTAGCTTATGCAGTGGGAAAAGCCAATAAGTCAATAAGTTTTTTTTTAAAGTGTTTGACTTAGCTTTTTTTCTCGTCCCTTCCTAATAAAATGTTTTTTTAAGAAAAAAACTACAAAATAAAAAATATATGTCTTTTACAAAAAAAAAAACACCAAAAACACAATAAACCACCATAGTTCTCATAGTACATTCATCCATACAATTGAAACGATGTCATGTTCATCCCCGCAATGTTATTATATCTTCCGCAATGATATCTCGGATCGTTGCCATATGCAAATCATCATTATTTGTACGATGTGTAGCCTGAACTTCTTCGTGAACTTCGTCACTAGTACCACCACCACTAGGACTGTAAGATTCTTGTTGTGCCCTATCAAATGCTTTATCAGACACACCAGCCCTTCTAATAAAATTATGGATCGCCATCGATGTTATCACAATACTCACTTGGTGATCATACGTGAAATTAACATGCATGTCTCTCAATAACGCCCACCTAGCTTTCCACACTCCAAAGGTCCGTTCAATGATATTTCGCAATGATGAGTGGTAATAGTTAAATGTCTCTTTTGGTCCGCGAGGAGCACGCATAGCGTTAGTTTGTGCACGTCGAAAATCCGATATATGATAACGAATGTTCGTACCTTTGTATGGAGCAAGATACCCTCTAGTATTTGGGTATCCGGCATCAACAACGTAATATTTATCTGCAAATAAAAGAAACAGTTGTTAATCGTTTTAAATAAGTATTAAAAGCATAAAATGACATTACTAAAATTATACTAACCCCCCGTGGGATGTGGAAATTGAAATTCCGGTTTCTCTAACGCTTCATTGATAATTCTCGTGTCATGTGCAGTCCCCTCCCATCTGGTCAATACAAATGTAAAACACATGTTAAAATCACAAACAACCATTATATTTTGTGTAGCGTATCCCTTTTGACCAATGTACTTCGCTTGTTCGTTTAGTGGAACCGATGCTCTCACGTGTGTCCCGTCTATAGCGCCAATGCAGTCCTACAAATACAAAACGATAACATAATTAAATAATTTGTTAAAGTAACTGTAGAATTAGATACATCGAACATTAGATAATACCTTGAACATATGATAATAACGAGGATTGTTTAATATATGCAGGTACATCATCATTATAGTTTGCGGCTGGCTTGATCATATTAGCACTCATCTTAAGCACGGCTGCCAAAACTCTATAGAAATGTCTATGAATTGTTCCCTCGGAATGATTAAAAGATTCTTGCACAAACCTATTCGTACATCCATGAGCCAAAGTCATCAATAAGATTCCGACCGACTCCTCAATAGACATATGACGTGTTTGTTTCAATCCATATTTAGTAACAAGTTCAACGCATAACTGTCTAAAAACCGGTATGCCCATCCGAAACATATCAGAACACCGTCTCGGATGGCCATTAAGAATTTCATTAATAAACTTGTGCCCAGTGCGAGCCGAAGTGTGACATGGTGTACGTGCATTACGCAAGTTATAAGCTATTATTATCCCTTCACAACTTCTCCAGATAACCTTTTAAATCCTATAACCTCATCATCCATATGTTCTTCATCACCATCATTTGAATCAGAGTAGTCGCTATCCATCCGGTATAAACATAAATTAAAACATCAAGCAACACATAATCTCAAACGATAACATAAATTAAAACATCAAACAACACATAATCTCAAACGATAACATAAATTATAACGTCATACAACACATAATGTCAAACGATAACATAAATTAAAACGTCAAACAACACATAATGTCAAACGATAACATAAATTAAAACGTCAAACAACACATAATGTCAAACAACTCAATCTTCCATAAGTAACTTAGTGAACTCCATCTTTGCTTCATGGGTCGTGGGATACATAAAGGCTTCACGGTTTTGCTTTTTGATGAACACACACGCAAGCTTGTGAATACTTTTTTGAACCTTTTTCAAAGTCGGGAAAAGTGATGACAATGTGCATGCAATCCGCTATTGTAGCTGAGGGAACATTTGGTGGAAAAGTTTGTGTGCTTTTTGTTGATAAGGCATCGAGTACAACATCTAAGCTTTTCCTCAAAAGATGAAGCTTTACTCTTGGTTGAAGGTTTGTTGGCAACATCCTTTTTCTTATTCCTTTTACTCGAACTACTTTCAACGACACTTGTAAACAAAGGCTCATCATCACCTATTTAATCACTATCTCCTTTGCCCTCTATGTTTTCCTCAAATCGAACATCGCTCAAATATTTCCAAATTTGCTCCCCTTAATCTTGTCACACCCTGGTCGTAGCAGAAGCGCAAGCGTGTGACTATGAGGAAATCATTGCATCCAATCGTGTAAACAAATAGTAATTAACAATGATGCCATATCATACATTAAGTTATAAGTTTACAAGTTCCAAAAGTAAGATTACAAGTTTTTCCACTGGTTTACATTTGTTACCCAAACATGGTTTAGTTTCATTACATCATAACCAAAAGACTGATTCATCATAGACATAGTGAGGTTTTGACTCCTATATGCCCATACAAGGTTGGGATATAAAAGGAAAATCCTCCAAAAGTTGGCAACCGTTGTCATGTCATCCCATTCCGAAGTGTATCACCGGCTCATGTCTTATTTCCTGAAATACATGTAAGTTTGAAAAATCAACAATAGTTGAGCGAGTTCATGTAGTTACTGTTTTCGTATAAAGTGTCATAGATGAAAATCATTATTGAAATCCGAGTATGTTATTGTCATCAATCATGGGTTTAATGATCTATCACTGGGTAGCGAACCCCCGATATTATGTGCTATAAGTAAATAACCAACCCGAGACAACTTTGTCATTAGTTGGGCTCACAAAACACCCCAGGGTATACCAACAGGAGTGGAGCGTGTCTCAAGCTCAATAGTCTACAACTTTTGCACCTTGGTCACTAAGTGATTAATGGTTATTATTGTGTCATTGTCATCATCCTACTTACGCACATCGATCATTGTCATCATCTAAACCCGTAGCTAACATACGACTGTCATAAACGTGTATTTCCCCCCCGAGTGTCATAAAACCGAAAACGTTTAAAAGAAAAGGGGACATGAACTCACAAGTTTGCGTTCCGTAAAGTCGTACTAGTGTAATGCAAGTGTCCGAGTACGTGCGTAACCTACAAGTGTACTAATTTTATTAGAAACTTAGGTCGGGTTCCCCGTACAAGTTGTTCATCTTGAATTATTGTTATGAATTCATTTGTTTTTTTCGAACAACTTTATTGCTTTTATAGTGTTGGTAGGTTTATGTGTTAGATTAATATTTTGTTTTATATATTTTACAAATATTTATTTGTTCTCGTATATTTAATAGTGTGTGAACGGGCCTTGCCCTTCACTTGTCTTCGTGCCTTGCACGCATGTCATTGGGCCTAGCCCATGTCATTGGCCTAGCCCATGTTATCTTGTCATTGGGCCTAGCCCATGTTATCTTGTCATTGGGCCTAGCCAATGTTTTCTTGTCATTGGGCCTAGCCCATGTCTTTTATGTATTGGTGTCACACCCCAACCGATGGCGGAAACATCAAGGCGGGACGAAATAGATTGCTCATTGCTCACAACGCTAATAGCGACAATGATTAATTAAATCCAAATTTGATTTCATACATAAATCGTCATTACAATACAAGGAAAATTAAAATAACAACATTAATAAGACAAAATTTGATACAACATTAATAAACCTAAACATCTATGTGTGTATCTAGCATCAACGCTACTTCAATTTCATAGCATCATCTTCATCAACCTGTAACATGTTATAAAATATAGTTCAATGCAAAAGCAAATGTGAGTATACTAGTTTACGTACATAGCATAAAAGAGTTTAAACAATTCCACATGGCAAGCTATTGAAACAAGATAAACAATAAAGTTGGCATGTGTTTAACTAATCAAACCAATGATGAAACGCAATAAGCTCATGACGTAACCCAAAGTTTACAGGCAGTGCGTTAATCCTACAGCACTACATATGTCAAGGATAGGCTCGTACGAAGTTAATGATAAGTCTAGCACAAAACGTATAACCCCAAGTTTAATGTATCAAGTGATCAAGTATGCAAGCATGTATAAGGAATGTTTGTGCATTTAAGAATAAAGTTTAAGTGTCAGTTTTCATAGTTTAACATGTTACACCCCAAAGAGTGGTAAACAAAAAGGGGGTTCAAGTATATTCACGGTTTTGCAAGCTTTCCGACTTGATGAATCCGTGAAGAGTTTGTTTGGTTGCGGGAGGAACACCGAGTTATCCTACAAGAAGAAAACGTAGGTGTGAGTATTTGGATGATTATGGTAGATTCAGAATTTTGGAATAAGGCATCACAAAGTATGTATACGAAAGTATTCACTAAGGTCTAGCACTCATTTTGACACTGTGGGAACCCATTAGGGTTTATGTGTTTCATAGGTTATAACACCTATTAGAATCATAATGAGGAACTAAACTCTTTTAGTGATTAAACTTAGTAACTTGACATATGATTACATAGTCATTATTAAGGTTTCGGTTTTAGGTATATATTATATAGTTATATATGTACATTATATCGTAAGTCCTTCAAGGATATCATATAAGTCATGTAGGAGGTAGGTGTATAACCATCCATTTAGGAACCTCATAAGAGTTCACCACTACACAAGTTGTCATAGACAACAAGGAGGGTCAAGAACAAGATTAATATAATAAAGGAAGGAATACATGTTACAACTTCACTAAGTAGCCAAGTAAGCTACAACTCGGTGAGCCGGCGTCGACACACGTCGAAGGCTAGATGGGGTTGTGTTACTTTCATCTAGCAAGCTACTTAGGATGGAATGAGAAATCATCAAGTGATGTGTGGACTTAGTTGTAGGATAGCCCAAGCTAACCGGGTAGTCACACTAACATCAAGTTCAAGGCTTGGCATCACTTATGAGCTTTAAGCTCTTCAAAAACAGAAAGTTTAGAGTGCCAAAACACTCTTATTACATGTATGACAACCTTGGTTAGTCTCAATAACCATAACTTTGATTAGGAGCTCAAGAACACAAAGTTGAATGAAGAAAACATAAGTTTTGAAAGAGTTTTGAACAAAACAGAAAGTTTGGGACCTTTTAGGTGCATTTCCAGGTCTGGATTCTCCATGGAGAATCTGTGGATTCAAACTAAGGATTATCCAAGTAAGTAGGAAGAAGAATCAAGCAAAAAAAAGTAAGAAATGAGCAAGTTATGCTCACTTTTGTAAGATGGTATGAATCTGCTCGGACTTGTGATTATCAACTGATTTTGATGTGTTTTGAGAGAGATTAGGGAGTGTTGAAAGTGTGAAATGTGTGGAAGAGGCTTGGGTTTTATAGGAGAAGGATTATGGTTAGTTTGGAGGTGTTTAAATGAGTTTAAGGTGATTGGGGGGGTGTAAATGGTGGGGTTCGTGCATTTCTCGCGGCTGATTCAAACTTGCTGCCCGCAAGGGGTCCATGCAGACCGCAACCACAATCCATGCGGTCCGCAAGGCCCGGGTCAGGAACAAAAATTTTTACTATTATTATTATTTATTTATTTATTTGTTTATTGTTTTGGAGATTGGGCCTTGTGTAGATGTTATATAAAACATATTGTTGGGCCATTTTAAGACTTATAAGCATACAAAATATGATCTAAGGTCCACATATGTATAAAATGAATACGATTAAGTTTAAGATTCACGAATAAGTCTCGTATGAAGTACGATTGTCACGTATTTGCAAGTTGTCACACGTTTACGAATATCAAGCATGAAAGTATGATTATGTATAAGTATAAAGTGATTACGAATAAACATAACATGAATAGGAGTAAAATGCGAGTTTTCATTATGATTCAAGTCTCGGTTTACAATGATTACAAAGATTACAACGATTACAACAAAATAACTAATACAAGATACAAAGGTTTCCAAAAATAACATTTTAAGACGAGTTTTCCAAATATGGAAAGTATGAAGTAGCAGGGCGTTACAATTGGGCCTAGCCCATGTCTTTTATGTATTGGGCCTAGCCCACTTGTCTTTTAGAAATCCATTAATTTATGACATTGGGCCTAGCCCATGAAATTATATAATTTGAGTCCATGTGGGAAGTCTTATACTTACATAATTTTTACTAAGTATGACTTTTCTAATATGTTCAAATACTTATATATCACTTAGTAATTTTTATACTTTTTAAATTTTCGGATTTTTGTTATCGGTGATCTATATTAGTTCGGTGTCAAAATATATATTTTTAGACACGTCGTTGTTATCGTTTAATATATATTTCTTGTGTCAACGAAACGTCCAAGTGTCGTAGTAGCCTCCTTGTGATGACACTATGCCTCTTCATCGTCGATGACGATATATATTCTTATAATTTCATCCGTTGCCCTAATCATCCGCTCATCCGTTTAATCCGTTTAGGGACATCATATGAGTGAGTTTTATGTATTCCGTTACTTAGCATTTCTTGGTTATATGAGGATATTGTGTATATGGATTTACGTGTCTTTTATACTTGTTTCCTACAAGTATTTCTTGGTCATCCTTGGTGTATTATTTAGATCACCCTAATCGTATCTAATTACATACACTTATACATAATATATATACCTTGATGAGTTTTCTAAATATATATATTTCCTAGAAATATATATATTTATAAGTTTCCAGTTTTGAACTTATAAAATATTTATAAGTGGTTTATTAAAACCTTTATAGTTTAGGGCGTCCACCTTTCCATTAAGACTTCCTTAATGACGATTAAGGTCACTAATCACTTTAACCTTGTTAATCACCCTGTTAATCATACTTTAATCACGATTAGATTTTTAGAAAATTTCGCCATAGTTTCCCCTTGTCACACCCCGACCCGCAGCGGAAAAGGTGATCGGGGCATGATTGGGTTATCATCAAAGCTCATGACATTTATTATAACGTTTCATATTTATTATTACAATTTAAAGGGAAACATACAATCATAATTACATCATGTCCTACACATCATTCTAGACTTCATTATTTTCTTCTAAGGCATTTCCTATGTTTTCCTTGCTTCATCCTGTTCACCTGTAACATGTGTAAATGGTTTTTGGATCAACAAAAAGTTGGCGAGTGAATCCTATGAAAACATTTGAACAAGTTTATTTAATTGATTATAAAATAAGGTGCATAACCACATATGAGTAAATATAGATGTAAACATATTCACAAAACACTTAGTATCAGATAATGCACACACATACAATAATAGATTGTTTTGAGGCACGCGTTGCTCAACTCGTCTCCCACGAGGAACTGATGGGCCTAATGAAATGATTTGCATACAACTTGACAATATGTATACATACTAAAATAAGTTTAAGAATCACAATATGGTATGGCACGAGTTTAAATAAACGAGTTAGTTTTAGTGACACATGACACACCCCAAAACGTGTAATTAAAAAGGGGAGTTGTAAGATTCACTCACATTGGGTGCGTTCGGTTGAAGATGTTGAATGCGCACGAAGTTTGATTTAACCACGAGTGAAAACTAACCTAGATAATAACATAATGGTTCGGTAAATAAGCGGATTTTATTAATCAATTTTAGTAGGATTATTGGATATATTTTTGTGAGTTTAAGGCTATTTTCTAACTTTAAAAATGTTATTTTTAAGTATTTTTAATTGATTTTTAAATAAAATAAATAAATAAAAATAATAAAAAAAATGTTGACTTTTTGACCGTTGGCTTGTTGACCGTTGACTTGTTGACCGGTTTTATTGTGTAAATGTATGCGCCGGGCAGGACTCGAACCCGAGACCTCCGTTCGCGTGCACGCAGCTCTACCAACTGAGCTACGTGTCTAACCCGGAAATATTTATGTTTTTAATTATATTTATATACTAATTGAATTAATCCGAAAATCATTTATTTTAAAAACGATTTTAATGTATCGCTCGGTGCTCTCCACAGGTCTCGAACCCGGGACCTGTGGGTTAGTTTGGCACACAGTCCACCGCTGGACTGTGTGTCTAACTTGGTAAATAATCTGGTTTTTATTATACTTATATACAAACTAGATAAATTCATTTCTGTCTTTATATAAAAAGTTTGATAATTGCCAGAACCGGTGCGGTAGTCCGGACTCGAACCCGCGACGTATGATTTAAACGCGCACACAGTCCACCACTGGACTGTGTGTCTGTCTTGGTTATTATTCTGGTTTTCATTAAACTTAAAATCTTTTTGCGAGTAATCCGGTTCAGTTGAAAAAAAAAACATTTTTATTAAGGCGAGTGTGCGTGTGACAAGAATCGAACTCGGGACGTATGCGTGTTTATTTGCACACAGTCCACCGCTGGACTGTGTGTCTAACCCGAGATATAACTTGATTTAAATTATATATATATATATACTGAAAACTTCATCTTCTTCGTTAAGCTTAATCCTAGAACCAATGTCCGACTGTTTCATCAGTTTAATCAATTTCTTTAGTAGGTTGTGCTTAGCTACATGTGAGATTAATAAAAACGAGAGAGATTAGGTGTAAGATATACCGAACAGAGATCCTCTGTTTCACCGGCGAAATTCCGATGACAGCAGGTTATTCCGGCGACGTTTATCTTGCGGCAGAAGGTCTTCAGGAAGCTTGAGGTGAGTGTGGGTGACTTCGGTATGAGCTCTAGGTGTTCTGTTTTTAGAGTAAGGCTTTCGGTTTTCCGGCGAGTTGCAGAAAGTTTCCGGCGAGTGAAATTTCGTCGAGAATGGGTGTGATCGTGAGCGAAAAGGCTAACAGAGGTTAGAGGGTGCATTTATAGGGAAGATCATCGATGAATTTAGTCCGATTATTGTCTTGATTCGTCGATCAATAATTTTTCCGCGGTTATGACGGATGTCGCGGACTGGACATCGGTTATAACTGATGTAAAGGTTTAATGCTTCGGTTAAATCAGAAGAAACCGTCCAATCTCGGCGAAATCGTCAGGATTTCCGACGACTGCGATTTGGGCGCGTCAGTTTGAATTCGAGTTTGTGTATTTGAATTAATTGTTTCTAATAATGAACAAGAAACACAAGTGGCGGAGTGGTTGGAAGTGTGTGGGTTAATGCTTTGCTGATAACTGGTTGACCCGGGTTCGAAACCCGGCTTCAGCCTTTTATTTTTATTTCATTATTTTTAATACTTTTTCAAATGTAACTTTTATATTCTAATATACTTATTAATTATGTATCGTTTAAAATTAATTTGGACATTAAATACGCAACGAAATTTTTAACTGATTGTTCGGTTAATAAACGGAGCGGGTTTGGTAAATCCGGTTTTTGACGGATGTTACAGTATCCCCTACTTTTAGAAATTTCGTCCCAAAATTTAAGTAGTGATATATTTGTCTCAAAAGGATGGTGTTTTAATTGACTATTAAATACTTAGAAAAAGAGTAAGAGTTTAAATTTTTGTTTGAGGCGGTAACGTTCCTTGTAAGGGTTGAGTACCCTGCTACAGGAATCGCTTTTTGTTGCCTACGGTAAAAATATTGATAAGCAGAGTTGATCCACTGAGTATGATTTCATGCAAGAGTTTTGATATGTTTGGAAAGATAAGGTTATATCCTAAAACAAAACTTCTACTACTAAAACCTACATGGAACTTTTCATAACCGCCTGACAATGCCTCTGATCCTTTGGCAAGAATACTTATATATAGGAAGTACCAGCGGCGTATCCACCATATTCTCGTCAAATTTTCATTGGTTTTATCAGTAAGTTATGATTGGTTCCATGATACGACTCTAAACATAACAAACACAACAACCAATGTCTGAGTCCTAATTCTGATAGTATACATGTTTGATTGGTGACATAATCCAATTTCTTTAAATGATGAGATGATATAAATGCTAGATCAGTGAGTATAAAAACAAACTTTAACCAAGAAATTACTAAATCCTACATGGAACTTCTCATAACCGCCTGACAATGCCTCTGATCCTTTGGCAATAATACTTATATATAGGAAGTACCAGCGGCGTATCCACCATATTCTCGTCAAATTTTCATTGGTTTTATCAGTAAGTTATGATTGGTCCTATGTGACTCTAAAACATAAACAAACACAACAACCAAAGCTTGAGTCTTAATTCTGATAGTATACATGTTTGAATGATGACAGTACCTCTCTCGTTTGTTATGATGGAGAGGTTAGTCTATGTAGAAATGGAATACAATCCAATTTCTTTAAATGATGAGATGATATGAATGTTAAATCAGTGAATGTAACACAAATTTCAACCAAGACAATACTAACTCCTACATGGAACTTCTCATAACCGCCTGACAATGCCTCTGATCCTTTGGCAAGAATACTTATATATAGGAAGTACCAGCGGCGTATCCACCATATTCTCGTCAAATTTTCATATTGGTTTTATCAGTAAGTTATGATTAGTCCTATGTGACTCTAAAACATAAACAAACACAACAACCAAAGCTTGAGTCTTAATTCTGATAGTATACATGTTTGAATGATGACAGTACCTCTCTCGTTTGTTATGATGGAGAGGTTAGTCCTTGTGGAAGTGAGATATAGCTCAACTTCTTTAAATGATGAACTTTGAAATACGTTGAGATGTATGATGATGTAAATACTAAATCAGTGAGTATAAAACAAACTTCGACCAAGACATTACTAAATCCTACATGGAACTTCTCATAACCGCCTGACAATGCCTTTGATCCTTTGTCAAGAATACTTATATATAGGAAGTACCAGCGGCGTATCCACCATATTCTTGTCAAATTTTCATTGGCTTTATCCGCAAGTTATGATTAGTTCTATGTGACTTAATACATAATAAACACAATCAACCATTGCTTGAGTCTTAATTCTGATAGCATACATGTTTGAATGATGACAGTACCTCTCTCGTTTGTTATGATGGAGAGGTTAGTCTATGTAGAAATGGAACACAATCCAATTTCTTTAAATGATGAGCTGCTATAAATGCTAAATCAGTGAGTACAAAACAAACTTCAATCAAGACAATACTAAATTCTACATGGAACTTCACATAACCGCCAGATAATGCCTCTGATCCTTTGGCAAGAATACTTATATATAGGAAGTACCAGCGGCGTATCCACCATATTCTTGTCAAATTTTCATTGGCTTTATCCGTAAGTTGTGATTGGTTCTACGTGACTCTAAAACATAAACAAACAAAATCAACCAAAGCTTGAGATAACATAAAGAAAAACATAAAACTAATCGGTTGGAGTTGAATCTTGATTTTCGGTGAAGGGGACTAGTTGGGTGGTTTCGTTTGGGCCGTCATTATCTTCAACAGGATCGGCGTTGATGTTGAAAACTCTTCCTCTTGCTGGTGGCCTAGTGATTAGGTTTCCTTGATTTGCTTGGTTAACTGGGTTTGCTTGAGCTTGGGCGTTTATGATGTTAACCAATCGAGGGCACGTGTTTCTAAAGTGGGTAGGGTCGCCACAATTGAAACAAGTTCGAACATATGGGAACATGGGGTATTGGGGTTGTTGATATGTTTGGATCATGTTTTGAGTAGGGGGAGAGATTTGGTTTGAGAGGTGCGGCAAACCTTGCTCAAATGACCATAGCGTCCACAATTCGCACATAGTCGACAAGGTAAGGTAGATGGATGGTGATAAAAACAGGTGTTACATTGAGGGTGAGGTCCAAGGTAAGGTTTCTTATTTGGGTAAGTTGAGTTGGGTGCTACTTGAGTGATTGGGATAGCTTGGAGGGGTACGGCTTATGAGGCTAGATGGTTGCGTTGGGTGGTAGCGAAAAGTTGCCCATCTCGTTTTCTCTTAAAAATGGGTTGAGAAGGGGATTCCGTTTGGGTGGAGTTTGAAGTTTCAGTTGATGCTTTATCCTTCTTCTTCTCCTCCTTGAAGTCTTTGTTCCGGATTCGGTTCTCGGTGAGCTCTGTAGCTAACTCCATTGCTGCTTCCAGAGTTGCAGGCATGGTACTTATTACAGAGTCCTGAATCTTTGGCGGAAGACCTCGAATGTAGTGCTCGATCAAACGGTAAAGATGAGTGAACAAGTTGGGAACCATTTGATTTAACTCGAGGAATCTTTTGTTGTATGTGGTGTGGTCGCCTTCCTTTTGCTTCAACGAATAGAACTCATCTTCTAATTTCTTGATTTCGCTCCTTGGGCAAAACCGTCTGGTCATGATTTCCTTCAATTCATCCCAAGTTAAAGTCATAGCATCTTCAACACCTCGTTTGGCCTTCTCTGTATTCCACCAAGTAAGTGCTATTCCAAATAAACGACTAGTAGCATATCGCACTTTGCGATCATCGGGGCAATCGCAATTTAGAAAAGTGTTCTCCATTTCTTCAAACCAATGGAGGAGAGCGGTGACACCTTCAGTCCCTTCGTATTTTGGAGGGTCGCATGATTTGAAATGCTTGTAGGTGCATTTGGTGGTATTTGGGGGAGGGTTGATAACATTTTGATCTTCTTGGTCGACAGGATTAGCGGTAAGGGCTTGTTGGACTTGAATTACAATGTTGGGTATCACGGCAGCCATTTGTTGAGCGATTAGGACAGCCATGCGCTCGGGGCTTTTCCTGCTCTCATCTTCCTACGAGCGAGGCTAGAAGACATCTATAAGGAATACATATCAAGAGTATGAGTTGGATGTTTTTGGGATCATGGGTCGTATTTAGGAATGAACATTTATAAAATATAAAATAATAAATCTACTACATCCATAGGATGTCTTGGGCTTTGCTTGTAATTGGGCCTTGCATGCCGCCATACTTCACCTTCGTAATCATGTGGGCCCCCATGACTACCGGGTTTTTCATATGGTTCGCATGTGTTAGCCTGGTTACGTACACTAAAACCCGGAGAAAATCGAGAAATATGTATGTAACGTATGATATTTGGAATGTATCCAGGTGTGGACACGGTGACACCTCAAAGTGGGGTTAGTTCGAACGACGTTTGGTGTGGCATGCTTTGGCCTAATAGGTCCTTCGTACTCTCATCGTTAGTCCCCAGGTAGGCAAACTGGTCCGTTATATTGGATTTATACGAATGCCAACCTAGACAGGACGTTCCAACTACCGGTACTTGTACCCTTACAGTTACTACATGCCCGTCGCAGAACTCACTTTGATGAGATTTGAAAAATGAAAAATGCGACAAAATCTTTGAATAACGAAAGTATGAAGATGATTTGAATATGTGAACATTGAAATATGTATGATGAATGTGTATGTAAGTATGTATGTTTGACTGTAAGTATAATTCACTAGGTATCACAAAATGTAATATTGGAAATGTTTGCATGCATTTGTGTATGTAATAAATATGAAACAAATAAATATCATAAGTTTGCATGTAACCACATAAACAATTAAAATCTAGTCAACTATAGTATAGGCTCTAAGGGTCTAATAACCTATCCTATATCCCTATAGTCATGGCTCTGATACCAATCTGTCACACCCCGACCCGCAGCGGAAAAGGTGATCGGGGCATGATTGGGTTATCATCAAAGCTCATGACATTTATTATAACGTTTCATATTTATTATTACAATTTAAAGGAAAACATAAATCATAATTACATCATGTCCTACACATCATTCTAGACTTTATTATTTTCTTCTAAGGCATTTCCTATGTTTTCCTTGCTTCATCTTGTTCACCTGTATCATGTGTAAAAATGGTTTTTGGATCAACAAAAAGTTGGTGAGTGAATCCTATGAAAAACATTTGAACAAGTTTATTTAATTGATTATAAAATAAGGTGCATAACCACATATGAGTAAATATAGATGTAAACATATTCACAAAACACTTAATATCAGATAATGCACACACATACAATAATAGATTGTTTTGAGGCACGCGTTGCTCAACTCGTCTCCCACGAGGAACTGATGGGCCTAATGAATGAGTTTTGAGGCACGCGTTGTTCTACGAACTGATGGGCCTAATGAAATGATTTGCATACAACTTGACAATATGTAATACATAACTACAAACAATATTTACATTCTAAGTTTAGATCACAATATGGTATGGCACGAGTTTAAATAAACGAGTTAGTTTTAGTGACACATGACACACCCCAAAACGTGTAATTAAAAAGGGGAGTTGTAAGATTCACTCACATTGGGTGCGTTCGGTTGATGATGTTGAATGCACACGAAGTTTGATTTAACCACGAGTGAAAACTAACCTAGATTATAACATAATGGTTCGGTAAATAAGCGGATTTTATTAATCAATTTTAGTAAGATTATTGGATATATTTTTGTGAGTTTAAGGCTATTTTCTAACTTTAAAAATGTTATTTTTAAGTATTTTTAATTGATTTTTAAATAAAATAAATAAATAAAAATAAAAAAAATGTTGACTTTTTGACCGTTGACTTGTTGACCGGTTTTATTGTGTAAATGTATGCGCCGGGCAGGACTCGAACCCGAGACCTCCCGTTCACGTGCACACAGCTCTACCAACTGAGCTACGTGTCTAACCCGAAATATTTCTGTTTTTAATTATATTTATATACTAATTGAATTAATCCGAAATCATTTATTTTAAAAACGATTTTAATATATCGCTCGGTGCTCTCCACAGGTCTCGAACCCGGGACCTGTGGGTTAGTTTGGCACACAGTCCACCGCTGGACTGTGTGTCTAACTTGGTAACTAATCTGGTTTTATTATACTTATATACAAACTAGATAAATTCATTTCTGTCTTTATATAAAAAGTTTGATAATTGCCAGAACCGGTGCGGTAGTCTGGACTCGAACCCGCGACGTATGATTTAAACGCGCACACAGTCCACCACTGGACTGTGTGTCTGTCTTGGTTATTATTCTGGTTTTCATTAAACTTAAAATCTATTTGCGAGTGAATCCGGTTCAGTTTAAAAAAAAAACATTTTTATTAAGGCGAGTGTGCGTGTGACAAGAATCGAACTCGGGACGTATGCGTGTTTATTTGCACACAGTCCACCGCTGGACTGTGTGTCTAACCCGAGATATAACTTGATTTAAATTATATATATATATATATATACTGAAAACTTCATCTTCTTCGTTAAGCTTAATCCATAACCAATGTCCGACTGTTTCATCAGTTTACTCAATTTCTTTAGTAGGTTGTGATTAGCTACATGTGAGATTAATAAAAATGAGAGAGATTAGGTGTAAGATATACCGAACAGAGATCCTCTGTTTCCCCGGCGAAATTCCGATGACAGCAGGTTATTCCGGCGACGTTTATCTTGCGGCAGAAGGTCTTCAGGAAGCTTGAGGTGAGTGTGGGTGACTTCGGTATGAGCTCTAGGTGTTCTGTTTTTAGAGTAAGGCACAGAGGTGAAGGGGTTCGGTTTTCCGGCGAGTTGCAGAAAGTTTCCGGCGAGTGAAATTTCGTCGAGAATGGGTGTGATCGTGAGCGAAAAGGCTAACAGAGGTTAGAGGGTGCATTTATAGGGAAGATCATCGATGAATTTAGTCCGATTATCGTCTTGATTCGTCGGTCAATAATTTTTCCGGCGGTTATGACGGATGTCGCGGACTGGACATCGGTTATAACTGATGTAAAGGTTAATGCTTCGGTTAAATCAGAAGAACCGTCCAATCTCGGCGAAATCGTCGGGATTTCCGACGACTGCGATTTGGGCGCGTCAGTTTGAATTCGAGTTTGTGTATTTGAATTAATTGTTTCTAATAATGAACAAGAAACACAAGTGGTGGAGTGGTTGGAAGTGTGTGGGTTAAGGCTTTGCTGATAACTGGTTGACCCGGGTTCGAAACCCGGCTTCAGCCTTTTATTTTTATTTCATTATTTTTAATACTTTTTCAAATGTAACTTTTATATTCTAATATACTTATTAATTATGTATCGTTTAAAATTAATTTGGGCATTAAATACGCAACGAAATTTTTAACTGATTGTTCGGTTAATAACGGAGCGGGTTTGGTAAATCCGGTTTTTTACGGATGTTACACCCCTAAACTATGACGTTTTCCACGTTTTTTTAAAACGTATTTAGTTCACACTTTTATACCCCAGATCATCATCATCTCGAGTCAAGTTTCAAAATATAACTTGTCCAAGTATAAACTCACATAACATTCCTCAAATCTTCATGAACTCATTATATATATATTTGTCATGTTTTCTAAAAATAACATATTTTTTATCTCAATATTTGAACACACTTTTATATAAGCTTGTTTATATATATCTTTCAAGACCACTAAAATATATATATTTTTAGGTTTATCCACAAGTTCCATATGCTTATATAACCTTATTTAGGTTATATTACAAGTTTACTAGTTTAAAAATCATATCTTTAAGTTCCTTATCAACCTCATATTTTTCAAGAATCATTTTTTATGTCTACATATGGAGTTGATGAAGCTTTGATGATGATGTCTTGCCTAATCTAAACATATTCATGTTTAGATTATTATTATTATTTTTAAACATAATAGGGCAAGATCATATTTTCTAACATAATCTACACTACTTATTGGGATTAAACCCTAACAAAGGAACAAATGATATCACAGCCAAATACACTATCCGAGCTTTGGTCCAACTATCAGAGGTTACAACCTCTGATCTACCTTTACACTGCTTGCCATAAACAACTGCTCCTATCATCTGATCTAACAAGAAGCAAAGGTCTAATAGAAGAAACAAGATCATAGGATAGAGATCAGTGCTTAGACTAGTTATAGTTTATTCAATGTAACAGTGCTATGCACTTTTAGTGTTAGTTTAGAGGTTTTTTAGTTAGTTATGACTTTGTTAGCTCACTATCAACCATGACGTCATAAAAGATGCTCAGTGGTTAGATAGTTAGTATAAATAGCTTATCGATGTAACAGTTTAACTTGTCTTCCTGAAAAAGATCAATTCACTCTTTATCTTCTTCATTTCTTACTATCAAACGATTGTAATAGGCTAAGGGGGAGTTTGTGAATCACATGCGAGTTTACCAACTTGAAAGTATGATGATGATGAAAACAAACGACCGATTGCTTGTAGTAAAAGTTTTCCATTAATTCCGCTGCATATCTTTAAAATTCAATCCATTTTCCATTTTTAGAAACAAAAACTACAAGTGATTCAAACTTAGATCCTGACAATTGGTATCAGAGCCTGCTCAATCGATTTTGATTTAACAGTCAAATTGATTTGAACAGATCAGCTCTTTGTGCTAATTCGTTTGATAGTTTTACTTGAATACAGAGTTTTATTACTACAAAAGTTTTTAAAACACAAATCTGTTGTAAACAAGAGAAATGGCACAAAACACACCGGAATCCAATATTGGATCCATGTTCAAACCTCCGATGTTGAAACGAAATGAATATTTTATTTGGCAACATCGGATGCTGGAGATCCGTTGTATTTGGCCTCATGTTCCCATGGTTCCAAGTACAGAGGATCCTCACACGCAGGTTCCTAAGAAACTTGAAATTTACTCTGAACAGGATTTCCTCAAAATTGAATTGGATGCTAAGGCCTTTAGCATTGTTGCTTCGGATTTGCCCAATGATATTTATGCGGGATTACTTCATTGTAATAGTGCTAAAGAGTTATGGGATGCTCTTAAAGAGCAATTCGGCGGCACTCAAGAGGAGATAGAGAATAACAGAGAAGTCTTAAATCAACAGTATGAAACATTTTGCCACGTTAAGGGTGAGTCATTAACCCAACAGTTCGAACGATATAGCTATCTCATCAGTGAGCTCAAATTGGTAAATGTGGAATTTCCAAATTCGACTGTCAATAGTCGTTTCTTGAGATCTTTACCTGATAAATGGGAGACTGTAGCTTATGTCACTAGAACAGCTGTTGGTTACAAGGAAATGACCTTGACACAACTTCATGGACGACTCCTCACATATGAGAGAGAGTTGAACCAGAAAAAGAAGTTGCAAGAGTTAGGGAAAATGACTGATGATTATACCTTGGGAAACACTGCTCTATATAGTCAGGTGGAGGGGTCTAGCAGTGGAAAGGATCAGAGTTATGATCATTACATTGACATAACATCTGGAAACAATTTCAACTCTGATCCCTGTACACCCAATTTTTCTTTTGCTGCAAATTGTGAAAGCCAGACCTCTAGCAATCTATCTTTTGAAATGAATGATTTACAACATTTTGAACCCACTGACCTTGAAGAGATGGACATTTTGCATCAGCTGGCACTTTTAAGTGTTAGAGCAACTAAATTTTACAAAAGAACTGGTAGAACGTTTCCAGGATTGCATGGGGGGTTGAAAGTTAGGTTGGATAAATCTAAAATCAAATGTTACAAATGTAACAAGATGGGTCACTTTGCCAGAGAATGCAGTTCACAATCTGCAGGACCAATTGTAACACATCCTGGCAACAGACCTCAAAGCGCTGTCCAATATTCATAATATTCCCCCTGCACCTCAAATGCAAAACACTGCACACTTTGCACATCCTGTTGCTATAGTTCCTATCCATTATGTCCAAGCACCTGCACCACAGATTCAATATGTCCAAGCACTACCTCAAGTACATGTGCAGCAAGTGCCACAAGTTGCTCAACCTACTCAAACTACTGCTACACCAGCAGAGGTTAATCAACAAAGCTTTTTCACACAAGGTTTTGTTGATTGGAGTAGTTTCCTGAGGATTTAATAGATGAAAACTTTGCTCTCATAGCCAAAAATGATTTTGAAAATGAAAATTTATGTTTAGTGGCTTTGTAGACCATTGTTGAAGGTGATGAATCTGTGGAGCAGGAGTTAAAGTCTGATGTGGTTGATTGTTGTGAAGCAGTGGCTATACCAGAAGTTACACCAGTGGTTGAATGGAATGTTGTTGATGTTGACAAAGACACTCTATCTGACCCTTGGGATGAGAAGGTGTGTGAGGAAGAAGAGTGTGATGGTGCTCTTATGGCTGCTTCGAAGTATCACCTCAAATCCTTAAAGATCTATGTTCTGACAAATGCATTATTGCTTTTGCAAACATAAAGGAGGTGAATGAAAACCTGAGAAACAAAATTTTAGAAGATGAACTTAATTTTGAAAAACTTGTCAAAGAGTTGAAAACAAAGTTAAGTGAAAAAGATTCTGAAATGAGTAGCCTAAGGCATGAATCAAGCATAACCAGAGACCAGCTCCAAACCATGGTAGAAAAATACCAAGTTTGCCAATAGGAGCTTGAATCTACCCAGATCACTTGTGAAAAAATGGGTAGAGTCTTGTAAAGGTTATGAGCTTATCCCTTGATGCTCAAATCAAGAGCAAATAAAGTTTAGAATAGGCTTTAGAGACTATGACCAGACTTGTGAAAATGCTGCAAAACTTGATTCTGGGCCGGTTGAAATAGTCCCAACAAACTTGGCTGGTGAAGAAATTAAAATCACAGATAAAAATGGAAACAAAATCATTCTTGAAAAACCAGAGGTTTCAGCAAAAGATAAAGAAATTGAAAAATATCAGTTTAAACCAACCTGGCCAGATGAACGTGATATTTTGGAAAACTTCAAGCCAATAGACTTTTCAACCATTAAATGGTATAAACAGCACTGGTGATCCCTATCAAAGATTTGCCAGCAGAGGTTACACCCATTGCTCTCAAAAAGTCTGATAGGAAAAGGAAAGAAAAGGTTAAATACTTGTTTTGTGAATTTTGTGAAAAGAGAAATCATGTTGCTGCAGATTGTTTTCTTCTAAAAGCCTTTGACATAAAAAAAACTTGTGTTATACCCAAATCTCCTAGATGCACCATCTGCAACAAAACAAATCACATGACCCAAGAGTGTGCCTATCTCAAAATCTATCATCAAAAGGTAAAAGAGATTAGAGCAAAAGCTCTTGAAAGAGAAGTTCAAGCTTTTCTGAAAACAAATCTAAACAGAACTTTGAATCAACTGAAACATCTGTCACAAAAGCCTTAAATCAAACCTCTGTTCACAGAGAAATTCAAGTGACAGATGCACCTCCATCAAACCAGTTTCCAAGAGGTAAAAGCCAGCCTAGTTATCAAAAGGTGCCTATGGTTTATGAGACTTACAAAAAATATTCTAAGCCAAGGGTAAATAGGCATCCTCATGGTTACCAACAGTTGATAGGAAGTGGCTCACAGCAGTGGTTACAAAAACCTGATCTAACCACTGCTCATATATCTGAACTTGAGTCTAGATCATCTGATACCCCATCCAAAGCCATTCTGGCTTTGGAAACTCACCTGAGCTAATTATTCAAACCATGTGCAGGGAGCTTCTACTTGCCTTGACAGTCTTTGTATGTAGATAGTGGGGGCTACAGGCACATGACAGGATGTAAAGGCCTGCTCAAAGATTTTAAAGCTCATGGAGGGAGTGATATATCCTTTGGAAATAATTCAAAAGGGAAGGTGTTGGGGTCAGGATGTGTCTCAGCTTCAAGTTTGAGAATGTGAATCTCATTGATAATCTAAAATTCAATCTTTTGAGTGTCTCACAAATGAGTGATAAGGTCTATGGATCCTTCTTCACAAAGGAAACTTGTCAGATACTAGGCCCAGAGGTTGTTAAAAGATTAATCAAATAATTGCAGAGAGCAAAAACAACTTACTGCTAATATGGTAGGAAATGTGTATGTGGTAGACATGGTAAAAGATAATCCTATGTCAAATACATGTTTGTTCTTAGTTGCTTCAAGCAAAGAAACAGAATTATGGCATAAAAGACTAGGTCACACAAATCTAAAAACCTCCACTCTCTCAAAACAAGGTCTTGTCAGAGGTTTGCCTCACAAACAATTTACTTGTGAAGAACATTGTGTTTCCTGTTTAAAAGGTAAACAACATAAAAGTTCTTACAAGTCAATTGAAAAGTCCAAAACAAGTCAGTGCTTACAGTTACTTCATATGGACTTGTTTGGACATGTGAAAATCATGAGCTTAAACACAAAAGGTATTGCCTGGTGATAGTTGATGATTTTTTCCAGGTTCACGTGGACTTTCTTTTTACAGTCTAAAGATGAAACAACAAACATTTTGCAAAACTTTGTTAAACAAGTTGAAAAGCAATTTGATCTTCCTGTAAAAAATCTTTAGGAGTTATAATGGGACAGAGTTTAAGTACAAAGAGTTGGATGCCTTCTGTGAGTCAAAAGGGATTGTTAGGCAATATAGCATCCTAGAACTCCAAACAAAATGGGGTTGTTGAAAGGAAAAACAGAACTTTGATTGAATCAGCAAGAACTATGCTAGCAGACTCTGGTTTACCCCTCTTTCTGGGCAGAGGCTGTAAACACTGTTTGCTATGTTCAGAACAGAGTTTTGATAAACCACAGGCATCAAAAGACTGCTTATGAATTGCTTTATAAAATCAAACCACTGATCTCTTATTTTAAAGTCTTTGGCTGCCATGCTTCATTTTAAATTTAAAGGATTCAATATCCAAGTTTGCAGCCAAAGTTGATTGTGGTTATTTTCTGGGATACTCAACCACTGCCAAAGCCTACAGAGTTTTTAACTCTAGGACCAAGTGTGTTGAAGAAACTCTGAATGTGAAGTTCAATGAACTCTCATCTTTGAAAATCCCAGCAAATCCTGCTGAACTGTTTGACCTATCCAAATTTACATTTGAAGATGTGTCTATCAAGACTAACCATGCAGGTTCCCCACAGTCATCAAATCAAGAGCAAGGACATGATTGCATTCTTCCAAATTTCAAAATCAATCCTTCAGGCAGAGGAGCAGATGTTAGTAGCAATGGTGAAAGCTCTGCCAGGTCAACAGTGGTTAATACTAAAACCTCTGCTAGCTCTCAGAACCAAACATCTGTTGATAAAAGTCCAAAACAAATGGACATAAGTCAATCCACTTTCACATCCATTCCACCAATTCCTCCAACACCAGTCCAATCAGAGGCTGGACCATCAAATTCACCAACAGAGGATAGCTCAGATGACACACATTTGCAAGCTTCACCTCAGAATGCCATTGTTCCATATCAAGGTGAATTGATTTTCCTCAAAATCCATTCTTTGGATCAAGTTATTGGCAACATCAATGAGGGAGTGCTCACCAGAAGCCAATCCCAAAACATTTGTCTTTTTGTTGGTTTTCTATCACTCACACAACCTGTCAAATACCAAGAAGCACTAAAAGACAACAGTTGGGTAGAAGCCATGCAAGAGGAGCTCCTACAGTTCAAAAGACAACAAGTATGGGAACTTGTACCACTGCCAAAAGATGTATATCCTATTGGCACAAAGTGGGTCTTCGAGAACAAAACAGATGAAAGGGGCATTGTTGTCAAGAACAAAGCAAGGCTCGTGGTTTCAAGGCTATAGACTGGAAGAAGGCATAGACTATGATGAAACATTTTCTCCAGTTGCAAGATTGGAGGCCATCAGACTGTTCTTAGCTTTTGCTGCTAACCACAACATCAAGGTGTATCAAATGGAAGTCAAAAGTGCATTCCTGTATGGAAAGATCAAGGAAGAAGTGTATGTGTGTCAACCTCCTGGTTTTGAAGATGCATTTCATCCTGATCATGTTTACAGGTTAAACAAAGCACTATATGGTCTAAAACAAGCACCTAGAGCCTGGTATGAAACTCTATCCACTTTTCTCTTATCCATTGGTTTCACCAGAGGTAGGATTGATAAAACCATATTTTTAAAATGGAAAGGAAATGATTTGATGCTTGTCCAAATTTATGTGGATGACATCATTTTTGGATCCACGTGCACTGCCATGTGTGAAGAGTTCAGAAAACTCATGGAAGCAGAGTTTGAGATGAGTGCAATGGGTGAGTTGCAATGTTTCCTTGGTTTACAAGTCAAACAAATGCAACATGGCACTTTCATCCATCAAAATAAGTATTTGAAAGAACTACTTAAGAAATTTGATATGGATGATTGTAAAACTTGCAGCACACCCATGGTAACATCCAAGCTAGTCACATTTGATGGCAAAGATGACCTTGTTGATCAAACATTGTATCGAAGCATGATCGGGTCTTTATTGTACCTAACTGCATCAAGGCCAGACATCATGTTTGTAACATGTGTTTGTGACAGATCACAGTCATTGCCAAGAAAATCAGATCTTATTGCTGTAAAAAGGATATTCAGATACATAAAAGGTGACTACACACTTGGTATCTGGTATCCAGCTAAATGTAACCTCTGATAGTGACTTTGCTAGATATAAAACAACAAGGAAGTCCATATCTAGAGGAGCCCAATTCCTAGGTGATTGCTTAGTGTCTCGGCAAAGCAAAAAACAAGTTGCAGTTTCCACATCCACTGCTGAAGCAGAGTATATAGCTGCTGCAAGTTGTACTGCTCAACTCCTGTGGCTTCAAAATCAATTGTTGGATTTTGGTATCACTCCTTTAAAGGCTCCACTCAAAATTGATAGTCAAGCAGCATAAAATATCATCAAAAATCCTGTCTCTCATTCCACAACCAAGCACATTGACATCAGACATCACTTTATGAGGGATTGCTATGAAGAAGGTTTGATTTCTTTACAACATGTCCATACCAAGGATCAACTGGCAGATGTGTTGACAAAAGCACTTAATGCTCACACTTTTGACATTTTGATATCTAGGCTTGGAATGCTAAAAATGGATTAAAAACAAATTTCTTTGTGATCCATGTGTAAATAGCAATAAAATGTTTTTTGAAAATCAAAACCCATCCTTAAAAATAGTTTAAAATTGATTTTTTCAATAAATCCTCAAAGTCTGTTCAAAGCACTGATAGCACAAAAACACTGTTCGTTTAGAAAAGTCTATCCACTGTCAAAAAGTATCCTCTACTGATTAAAAAAATTCCAAACAGTGTTTAGCCAAACAACTGTCTTCCATTTTCAATCAGAGGTTACACGTGGTCAGATGTTATTTGACAGTCGTTGCATCAGATGCCACGTCCTCATCACTTTTTTTCAGAAACCCTATAAAAACCATGTTCTATCCAGAATAGAGGATTCACCAAACTGTGTCGATTTCAAAAATCTCAAAACAGTTTGCACTTAAATCATGGCCCCAAAACAAAATCAAAGGCGAAATCAAAGCAAGATTTACCACCATACGTCTTGATTCTCAAAACCCCACACAATTACATGGGGATCTTAGAAGAAACCAAAGTCAATCCACGATACCACACAATGATTCGGATCCTAAGAAAGTCAAAATTTAAGCATATGCTCGAAGTCAAAGCCCAAATTTACATCGATTCTCTTCGGGATTTCTGGAAAAATGCTAAGGTCAAAACATCCGCTGATGGTGTTCCTTATGCAATAATCTCAAAAGTTAGGGGTACTTCTATGCAAATTAGTCCACAATCGATCTCTCAGGTTTTTCAATTGAATGATATGGCACATCCTGTGTCATTTTCTTTAAGAGAGATGCAAGCAGAGTTTGTGGAAAGGGGTTACACTGGCCAATTGACAGGTATGACAATCTTTAAACCCCATTTTCCAGCAGAGATGAAATTCTTTTTCCATACTCTTTTAACATGTTGCTCTGCAAAATCTACTGCTTTCAATGAGATTCCATTGAACATGCAATATCTGGGATATGCAATTTTGACTGATCTGATTTTAACTATTCCCAGGTATTGTTCAATGATTTTGTAAATAATTTTAAAAATATCTCAAAAAGAAAAGCTTTCTTGATACATCCTCGATTCTTGAGTGTTTACTTGCAAGACCAGATCAGATCTGCAGCAAGTAAACAAGGCGCAGTGACCACACCTGGCTGCCTAACTCATGAAACTTTTACACGAATAATAAATCAAGAAAAGGTTTCCAAAACATAAGTAGAGGAGGCTGAGCCAGTTTTACTAGAACAAAATGTTCAATCTCTTCCTCCTGATACTGAGCCCACTGCTCTAGGTGATGAGAGCATTTCAACCACTGATCTGAAACCCACACCTAAAATCACCAAAAAGAAACCAACAAAAACATCCAGAAAACCCACCAAACCCAAAAAGGGTCCCCTGGAAGATGAGATCCCAGAGGTAAACCCTGTGACAATACCAAAGTCACAAACCATTGCTGTTACTTCTTCACAGCAGATGGTTGACAGATCTCCACCTGGCTATGAAACTCCTCCTACATCCTCACAAAAGGATCATGTTGTAAACACAGGGACACCAAATTATGAAGCTCTAGGACCACTTGGTTCTATCTTCCACAGCCAATCTCCCAGGGCAATGTCCCTTTCTCCCTTCTCCAATAAAATCACTACCACAAACCATTTTACCCTTGTTGAATGCAATAGAACTAGAGCAGACATTATCCAGCCCTTCTCACCAACCTATCACTGAGAATATACTTCAACATGATGTTAGGTCTGACTCTCTATTCTTTGCTAGCCCATCAACAAATGAAGAGGCTACATCCCTTGGGTTACAAGTAACCCTTGGTGATAGTTCAACAAGAGCAGTCGCTACGATTGCAAAACTACCTAGTTTTCCTTTGGACAGTGGTTACATTACTAAGTCTCTGTTGAAGACAACCACTGCTGAGGCTACCAAGGTAACCTCTGATGTTGTGGGAAGTCCCCAGTACTAAGAAAAAGGGGCATCTAAGGTTGAAGCTAGTGTCAAATCACATGCTCATGATACCTTAGATATAACTACCACCTCATGTAGGAGTTCAGATGATCCTATTAAATTAGGTGATGATCTAAAATACAAAGATTTGACGGCGAGAGTATCAAAGATTGAAACTTCTGTTGATGAGATCAAAAATCTCTTGAAGCAGTGTTAGCTACAAAGAGCCAACCCTCTGTCTTAACCACTGCTGATCTAAAAGAAGCCCTAGACCCTCTGTTTCAGCAACAAAAGCACTTCTCTGATCTACAACACAAACATCAAATGCAGGAAGTGCGAAACATGGTTGAAGCTAGATTCATGGATACAAGGCAGACATTGAAGCGATACAAGCGCATCTTCTCCAAACCACTGTTACTGCTCCGCCTACAGTAATTTTTGTAAACCCTAAAGATGATGCCAAAAAGGGGGAGAAACCTTTGGGAAAGAAGAAGCTACAATAGATTATCAAATGGCAAAGCCAACAGTGGATATTCCCAGGCCTGATGGTTCAAAGAAAAAGGATCCAACAAATGATATCTTGGCCGGAGAAAAAGAGAAGCAGAAGAGAAAAGTGTATCTTGATGGCAAGGTATTGGTTGAGCAAAAGATTAAGCAGCAAAAGGAAAAGGAAGAGGTGGTACCTCAGCAAAGAGGAGACCTGCTAGAAAAGTAAGGCAATTAACTCCCACACCTTCCAAAAATGAGCCTGCTGTAAATCCAACCATTAAAGCCCCTGCTTTCCAAAATCCAAGCACGCCTACTTCAACTTCTATACCTATTTCCACCAAAGCAGATGTTACAGAAACTGTTGTATCAACATCTGTTGACACAGCAGAGGTTGTAGCAGATGCAATCTCATCCACTGCCATGGTCATTTTTAATACATCCACCCAACCTCTACCAACACCAACCAGAATTCCAACTCATCCATCATCACCTGAAGTAAAATTTAAGAGGAGAAGGACTACAGGGACTATGAATGAAGAAGAGATCTTTCCTGCTCCTACTCCTTTATCATCACAACCACTGACCTCCACATCAATGCTTCCACCATCTTCAACTCCAACCACTGATCCCCTTATAGTTATACCTACAGCAAAGCAATATCCTCTTGATTTACAAGCAGTTAGGGAAGAAATTAAAAGCTTCTATTCTGAGAAGACCCTGATAAAAGAATCATATTATCTCTTGATGGCTACCCAAGACCTACAAATATTGATGATTATCTAGAACTCAAATTGAAACAAGAAGAGGATATAGCAAAAAGAGACTCAGCTGGTAAAGTGATAAAGAGATACAGACCAACATGTCTTTTCAGCTAAGCAAAGGCAGGGCATTGCAAGATTTTGTCAAAGATATGTGTAATAAGCTGTTAGAAAGGAAAGATCAATGCCTTAAACATGAGCTCATTGAACATATCGTGAAGAACAAGCAATATAAGGCAACAAAGGCACAGTTCAAGGATTGGAGTGTGGATGAGCTGAGAGAAGAAATTGAAAGAATGCAAGAAATGTTAAAAGATCCTCACAAGAAGCCAACTCCTCCTGACTGGAAAAAACATAAGAAAAACATGCCAGGCAGAGCTTTGAAGATTAAAAGGATGAAAGAAGAATTGATACAGAATCACTATGGTTCAAGGAACCAAGTAACAAGGTGGGGAGAAGTCAGGGTGATTGATACTTATAAGATTTGAAGAGAGGATGAAGAAAGATCCAAACATGCCTCCTAAACCAGTTACCCTCCATCAGATGATGTTCATAAAGCTCAACACTCTAAAAAGTCTATCTCATCATCTGTCCCATCCATCCTTGCTTTCAATCAATTAAAAAAGCGACAAAGCATAGATGAAGAAGACAAGAGAGTGTATGAACACACCAAAGAGGGAATTAAAAACATGATTGACTATCACACAGATGAAGCTAGTGAAAAGCTAAGCGCAGATTTGACAAAGATAGTTCAACAAAAATCTCTTCAAACCTTAACCAATAAAAGTTATCCTAGAAAGCCAGAAGACCCAAAAATTCTAAAGTAGAAAGTTGATAAAGAATCCCACGAATTGACACTGCTCAAGTCTAATGGTGATGCTGTCAAGATTAGCATGGAGGCTGCATATGAGCTAAGGGCAGAAGACCTTCAAGATCTTCTAAATCTGACACTCGAAAAGGATGATGATGATGAAATTTCTCTGAATTTTGAATTACAGTTTAAAGGCCAAATCAGAGAATTTCTGTTGAGGAATAAAGACCAAGAATAAACAAGTGTTTTGGCATCATCTGTTCCAGGGGAGATTGTTGGGATTAAACCCTAACAAAGAAACAGATGATATCAAAGCCAAATACATCCGAGCTTTGGTCCAACTATGAGAGGTTACAACCTCTGATCTACCTTTACACTGCTTGCCATAAACAACTGCTCCTATCATCTGATCGAACAAGAAGCAAAGGTCTGATAGAAGAAACAAGATCAGAGGATAGAGATCAGTGCTTAGACTAGTTATAGTTTATTCAATGTAACAGTGCTATGCACTTTTAGTGTTAGTTTAGCAATGTTTTAGTTAGTTATGACTTTGTTAGCTGTCACTATCAACTATGACGTCATAAAAGATGCTTAGTGGTTAGATAGTTAGTATAAATAGCTGATCGATGTAACAGTTTAACTTGTCTTCCTGAAAAAGATCAATTCACTCTTTATCTTCTTCATTTCTTACTATCAAACGATTGTAATAGGCTAAGGGGGAGTTTGTGAATCACATGCGAGTTTACCAACTTGAAAGTATGATGATGATGAAAACAAACGACCGATTGCTTGTAGTAAAAGTTTTCCATTAATTCCGCTGCATATCTTTAAAATTCAATCCATTTTCCATTTTTAGAAACAAAAACTACAAGTGATTCAAACTTAGATCCTGACAATTGGTATCAGAGCCTGCTCAATCGATTTTGATTTAACAGTCAAATTGATTTGAACAGATCAGCTCTTTGTGCTAATTCGTTTGATAGTTTTACTTGAATACAGAGTTTTATTACTACAAAAGTTTTTAAAACACAAATCTGTTGTAAACAAGAGAAATGGCACAAAACACACCGGAATCCAATATTGGATCCATGTTCAAACCTCCGATGTTGAAACGAAATGAATATTTTATTTGGCAACATCGGATGCTGGAGATCCGTTGTATTTGGCCTCATGTTCCCATGGTTCCAAGTACAGAGGATCCTCACACGCAGGTTCCTAAGAAACTTGAAATTTACTCTGAACAGGATTTCCTCAAAATTGAATTGGATGCTAAGGCCTTTAGCATTGTTGCTTCGGATTTGCCCAATGATATTTATGCGGGATTACTTCATTGTAATAGTGCTAAAGAGTTATGGGATGCTCTTAAAGAGCAATTCGGCGGCACTCAAGAGGAGATAGAGAATAACAGAGAAGTCTTAAATCAACAGTATGAAACATTTTGCCACGTTAAGGGTGAGTCATTAACCCAACAGTTCGAACGATATAGCTATCTCATCAGTGAGCTCAAATTGGTAAATGTGGAATTTCCAAATTCGACTGTCAATAGTCGTTTCTTGAGATCTTTACCTGATAAATGGGAGACTGTAGCTTATGTCACTAGAACAGCTGTTGGTTACAAGGAAATGACCTTGACACAACTTCATGGACGACTCCTCACATATGAGAGAGAGTTGAACCAGAAAAAGAAGTTGCAAGAGTTAGGGAAAATGACTGATGATTATACCTTGGGAAACACTGCTCTATATAGTCAGGTGGAGGGGTCTAGCAGTGGAAAGGATCAGAGTTATGATCATTACATTGACATAACATCTGGAAACAATTTCAACTCTGATCCCTGTACACCCAATTTTTCTTTTGCTGCAAATTGTGAAAGCCAGACCTCTAGCAATCTATCTTTTGAAATGAATGATTTACAACATTTTGAACCCACTGACCTTGAAGAGATGGACATTTTGCATCAGCTGGCACTTTTAAGTGTTAGAGCAAGTAAATTTTACAAAAGAACTGGTAGAACGTTTCCAGGATTGCATGGGGGGTTGAAAGTTAGGTTGGATAAATCTAAAATCAAATGTTACAAATGTAACAAGATGGGTCACTTTGCCAGAGAATGCAGTTCACAATCTGCAGGACCAATTGTAACACATCCTGGCAACAGACCTCAAAGCGCTGTCCAATATTCATAATATTCCCCCTGCACCTCAAATGCAAAACACTGCACACTTTGCACATCCTGTTGCTATAGTTCCTGTCCATTATGTCCAAGCACCTGCACCACAGATTCAATATGTCCAAGCACTACCTCAAGTACATGTGCAGCAAGTGCCACAAGTTGCTCAACCTACTCAAACTACTGCTACACCAGCAGAGGTTAATCAACAAAGCTTTTTCACACAAGGTTTTGTTGATTGGAGTAGTTTGCCTGAGGATTTAATAGATGAAAACTTTGCTCTCATAGCCAAAAATGATTTTGAAAATGAAAATTTATGTTTAGTGGCTTTGTAGACCATGCGAGTTTACCAACTTGAAAGCATGATGATGATGAAAACAAACGATCGATTACTTGTAGTAAAACTTTTCCATTAATTCCGTTGCATATCTTTAAAATTCAATCCATTTTCCATTTTTAGAAACAAAAACTACAAGTGATTCAAACTTAGATCCTGACACTACTACAAACATCAAGGTCAACACAAATAACATATATGTAGTTATGTTTTCTTGTTTAGTTTTAAAGTTTTGATTAGTTATTTTTTTTTAGCTTCAAGATGATTTTCTTGTACCGTTATAAACAATATAACATAAGATTTATAAAAAAAAATAAGTTTAAGTATCTTACTACTGGCACTTAGGCTAGGGAAGATCTAGGATGAAAATGAAGGTTGAGGGATGAACTTGAAGCTTCAAAGAATATATATTATGCTCCAAAATAAGCTCCCATGTCTTCTACCTTACTAGTTCATCTTGAAATGGGGTTATATAAACTTGTAATGGTTGTTTATAAGTTGGAAAATGGACTAGTTGGTATTAGTTTTTGATAGTAAAAATGCTACTAGTTCGGTTGTTGGTTCAATACCGGGTGATATAGGAAAGACACTATATAATACCGGGGCGATGAGTTTAATTTACCATTGTTGCTATGGCGTTTATGTAAGGTGTTTACGACGCCAAAATATGGCTAACTAGTTCGCTAGATCATTCATTTGGTTGTTATGGCGGCGAAAATATTATCCACTAGTTATGTAGGTCGCGACTGGAAGCTTATATTTTGGACACTCCATTGATATCCTCAAAGTGTTTTAATGTGCGTGTCATCATTTGTCATAATTCCGGAGTTTCGGAAATGCTGAATTAGTAGTACGAACGAGTTAAAATTGTTTTAGTTTTAGCCGAACGGATGATTTTGTGATTAACGTGTCATACTGGAAAGTTATGTAATATTGTAAGATTTGTTCACACATTAGTGTTTTCATATATATATGGACTCAGTTATGTCGTTAGCATGTGTTATTTCGTTCTGTTTCAACGGTTTGCTGGCATGAACAGTGCAACCGTGAATAGTGCACCCAACACTTTCTACCAACACTGTTAGGACATAGTTTTGTTTGTTTTGATATGTAACAGAAACCAATATATGTTATAGCATGTTTTACTTGTCCTAATACTTGTAATATGCCGTACGACTCAGTTACGTAATTCAATTACGATTAAATGCATGAGATTATAAAATAAAATAGGTGATTAGATTGTACGGAATTACCGGTTATTTGCCGTTTGTCACATACTCCCCCTGTTAAAAAATTTTCGTCCCGCAATTCATATTGAGGCATCCTCTGAAGGAGTCTTCTTGAACAGGTGGGGGTACTTTGTCTTAACCTGGTCTTCATGTTCCCAGGTGTAATCGGGTCCTTGACGTGAGTTCCAGCGGACTTTGACTAGTTTGGCTCAACTTCTCCTTGTGTTTTGAATCTTCCAGTCCATAACCTAAACGGGTTCTTCGGTAAACTGGAGCTTGTCATCAATATGAATTTCATCCAATGGGATGATAACTGTTTCGTTGGTTGGACTTTTCTTTAGATTAGATACATGGAATGTGTCGTGTACGTTATTGAGCTCTTCTGGCAACTTTAACTTGTATGCAACTGTACCAACCTTTTCCAGAATTTTGAAGGGTCCAATGTATCTCGGGTTTAGTTTTCCGTGTTTTCCGAATCTAGCTACGCCTTTCCAAGGCGAGACTTTTAGTAATACTTTGTCTCCGACCTCGAAGGATAATGGTTTACGTCTTCTATATGCGTAGCTCTTTTGTCTATCCCGAGCTGTCTTGATACGCTCACGGATTTTGAATATCTTGTCTGTGGTTTCTTGGACTAGTTTGGGACCAATGAGTTGTTTGTCACCGACTTCCGCCCAACATAGCGGAGATCAGCACTTTCGTCCATAAAGTGCTTCGAATGTTGCGGCCTTAATACTTGTGTGATAACTGTTATTGTAGGAAAACTCTGCCAATGGTAAATGAGTATCCTAGTTTCTGCCTAAATCCATCACACAGTCGCGAAGCATGTCCTCCAAAGTTTGGATGGCCCGTTCGCTTTGGCCATCGGTTTGCGGATGAAATGCTGTGCTTAGATCCAAACGAGATCCAAATGAGGCTTGGAATGATTGCCATATCCGCGACACAAAGCGACCATCTCTGTCCGAGAATATCTTCATTAGCACTCCATGACGTGCCACAATCTCCTTAAGGTAAAGCTTAGCTAACTTCTCAGTACTGTCTTTTTCTCGAATGGTAAGAAGTGAGCTGACTTGGTTAATCGATCTATGATAACCCAAATCATATCATGACCTCGAGAGGTCCGTGGCAGCTTTGTAATAAAATCCACCGATATCTGCTCCCATTTCCAAACGGGAATCTCGGGTTGTAATAAGCCAGATGGTTTCTGGTATTCGGCCTTAACCTTTACACACGTTAGGCATTTTCTAACATAGGTCGCAATATCTGCCTTGAGGTTAGGCCACCAATAATACTCCTTCAAGTTTTGATACATGTTATCCACTCCTGGATGAATTGAGTATTTTGACTTGTGTGCTTCGTCTAGTACCAAGTCTCGTAGATCTCCAAAATAAGTAACCCAGATCCTTTCCATGAAGTACAAAGTCCATCTTTGTTTGGTTCCGTTTGTTGTTCCATTCCCTGTAATGATTCTGCTGGAATGTTCTCTGGTTTTAGAGCTTCTTGCTGTGCCTCACGCACACGAGTCGTAAAGTTCGTCTGAATTGTCATTTCCAAAGCTCGTACTCGTAGTGTCTTGACTCGTTCCTTCCGCTCAAGGCATCTGCCACTAAATTTGCCTTGCCCGGATGATATTTGATCTCACAGTCGTAATCGTTCAACAGTTCAACCCAATGTCGTTGGCGCATATTTAGTTCCTTTTGGTTGAATATGTGTTGAAGGCTTTTATAATCTGTGAATATGGTACACTTAGTGCCATATAAATAATGACGCCAGATTTTTAACGCGAATACCACCGCACCTAACTCTAGGTCATGGGTGGTGTAGTTCTTTTCGTGCACTTTTAACTGTCACGACACGTATGCGATGACTTTTTCACGTTGCATTAACACACAACCCAAGCTTTGATGCGATGCATCACAATATACCACG
The DNA here is from genome assembly GCA_947069175.1 of Scalesia atractyloides. Classification (NCBI taxonomy): domain Eukaryota; kingdom Viridiplantae; phylum Streptophyta; class Magnoliopsida; order Asterales; family Asteraceae; genus Scalesia; species Scalesia atractyloides. Next base: position 2,196 of record CAMTDV010000635.1, on the reverse strand, counting down.
AATGTCTGGAAGCGATAAGTACCGACGCCTGGCATAGTTTGTCCTTCAACAACTGGAAGGCCGATTCTTGTTTTTCTCCCCAATCGAAATTTTTATCCTTTGTGTAAGTGAGGTTAGCGGCTGAGCAATTTTTGAAAAGTTCTCGATAAACCTCCTGTAATATCCCGCTAAACCTAGGAATTGTGGTACTTCCATGGGAGTCTTTGGTGCATTCCAGTTCTTTATGGCCTCAATCTTTGCTGGGTCAACATGTCTTCGTTCTCATTCACCACGTGACCGAGAAACTGTACTTCACGAATCCAAAACTCACATATCGAGAACTTAGCATATATTGTTTTTTCTTGAGCAGCTCCAAAATAGTTCTCAGGTGTTGTTCGTGTTCTTTCTCGGTTCGTGAGTATATCAATGTGTCATCAATGAATATGATCATGAACTTGTCGAGGTATGGCTTACATACTCGGTTCATCAAATCCATAAACACGGCTGGGGCGTTTGTTAGGCCGAAGGGCATAAAAAGGAACTCGTAATGTCCGTAGCGAGTCCTAAACGCCGTTTTAGGAAACTTTCCTCTTGGATTCTCAACTTATGATATTCGGATCTTAAATCAATCTTGGAATAAAAACTCGAGCCTTGTAATTGATCGAATAAACCATCAATTCTCGGTAGTGGATACCGATTCTTGATGGTTAACTTGTTTAGTTCCCGGTAGTCGATGCACATTCGGAAAGTTTCATCCTTTTTTTACAAAGAGCACCGGAGCTCCCCATGACGAGGAAGTTGTTCTAATGAATTATTTGTTTAACAACTTTGGAAGTTGTGAAGATAGTCCTTCCATTTATGACGGAGCTAATCGGTACGGGGACTTCGCTTGCGGCTCCCGGCACCAAATCAATGCGAAACTCGGGGTGTTGTTACGGAGGTAACCCAGACAAGTCTGATGGAGAGACTTTGAGGGAATTCCATCACAACGGTTATTTCCTCCAATCTTGGCTACTCAGTTTCCTTGTCGACTACATGAGCTAGAAACGCTATGCAACCTTTCTATAGGAACTTCTGGCCTTCATACAATTTTATAATTTCTAGAGGCGTCTTACGCTTCTTTCCGTGTACTACCAGTGTTTCTTCGTCAGGTAGGGGATTACGGATAGCCTTCTCCGGACAACCTACTTTCGCTCGGTTATACGTCAACAAGTCTATGTCAAAAGCTACGTCATAACAACCCAGATAAACAGGTAAAAGGTCGATATTATTCTCGTTCTCCAAGTCCCCTAATGCATCCTTTTATAACTTCTTCTGGCTTGAATAATTTACTTTTGACAAATCCTATAAAATGCGGGAACGTCTAACTTACTTGACTTTAGTTCAAGCATACGTTAAATTTGTGGAGATGAAACTAAAATCAGCACAAGTATCAAACAATGGATGCGAAATGTTGGTTGACAGGGAACGTGTCGGTGGCCTTTATTGATCCTCATGACTCAGCTAATTCCCCATTAGCTAACTTGATAGCGTGTCTAATTTACTTGACTCTAATCCTAGTATATGCTTAATACCTAGAGTCACCAGCTAAGCTTAGCGTCGGTATCAAAAGAATTGACACATAATAACTGTAGGTTAGAGCGTATGCATGACAACATCAGGATCTTGTGGGGTATTCGTAGTTCCTAATCGCTCACACTTTAATTCATTAGCTAGATCCATTCTGAACTTTCATGTTTGAAGTGGCCCCCATACCACACTTAAAATCCTAGTTCTTGGTTGGGTCTTACTAACTTATTGGTTTCTGTCTTGTGTCCTGTTTCACCACGCTTCTACTCTGGGCACTTTTGCAAGTGCCCTCCAGAGGAAATGTTCACTTATCACATCTAGGATTTCAATAAGTTATCAGCATACTTCTTGGTGCTCACATCAATTATGGCAGCAATTGCCTTCGTTTCTATTATCACGGGTGTTCCCTTTCATTTGTTATTCAATCTTGATCCTACCTTAAGGGATGAGTCTTTTTGCTTCCCGTCAGTAGTAGATTCTACGCGCGTTTCCTTTCTTTCCGCACCTTTCTTTGATAATTTTCCATTCTCACCACATCCTTGGTGAGACTAGCTGTGAGAGTTACTGTTTGAGTGATGAAGGTAGGGTGGGATGGTGTGGTTATGCTTCGGTTCTTAGAGACTAAACCCCAAATGTAATGCCCAATGC
>CAMTDV010000634.1:0-15685 GCA_947069175.1 Scalesia atractyloides | reverse complement strand
GCTTATGAAGATTGCTTGATATGGGGTTGTAAAATACATATGATGTTACAGGTATAAGGTATTAGATTGTAAAATACTTGTGCCTTTTGCAGTTTTGTTGTTTTAAGTTGCATCTGGTGTGGAATAAACACTAATACTTTTCTATCTGTATGTTAATATGTGGTATCGCAATTTTCGTTTCACCGTACTCTATATTGCATAGGCTTGTCCAAAAACCGACAAGTCTTTCTTGTGCTAGGCTGCTCGGAATTAGGGTTTAGGGTTACTTTATCGACTACCATTAACTACAAAAGAGCTACGATATTAAATGTCCCTAATAGAAGCTAACGATAAAAGGGTAGGTGTTATGGCCTATACCTAAGATAGGTGATTGGTAAATACCACCTAAGGAGGAGGTGAGGTTTGTGCGTTCTTATATAAGCCAAAGTTTCTTCGAACACAAGTGCAGGGTACTAGAGTTATGTTATGCTGGAAAATGCAAACCCCCTTCGGGTTGAATACAACCTGAAAATCAATGGGTCTCCATGAATCCGTATTCCCTTTTTGTGTCAAAACAAAAGGATTAACGACCATATGCGTTGCGTGACTGCCAAAGCCATTGTTGGGTGTCAACGCAACTGCCAAACAGGGGCGTAGCTTAGTGGGGGGCCGGGGGGGCGCCCGATCCCCCGAACTTTTCGCTCAGTAGTGTCCGGTATGTGGTTTTCGTATGGAATTTTTTAGGTATATACGTTTTCGACCCCCGATTTTATAATTTTTTAGGTATAATTTTAGGTCCGCTGACTTCTGACCCCCGGTCAGGAATCTCAAGCTTTGCCACTGTTGCCAAAGCCATTGTTGGGTGTCTAACCTGAAAACACAACTTGCTCTAAAATGATTCCGGGCAACGACATACCTAAAACTTAAATTTGATTACTTGATGTTATTAGGATTTATAGTTATTAAGAAAACGTTTTATATGTTTTAAACAATTTATTTATTGGTTACGTTAAACACATGTCACTAAAACTTTACCTACACAAGATTTATAAAATAAAAGAATACCTACACAAGATTTATAAAATAAAAGAATCGAACAAAACAAACAACGAAAGCATGAAACATGTATTCAACTAGTTGATGTCCCGCCGCGTTGCGGGGGGATGGCCGAATAATTCTCAATAAATTGAAAAAACACTACTATAATTTTGCTAGGAAAAAATTAAAACGATGACAAACCGTAATTTTGAGCTCAGGACAAAACTGTAATTTGTCAGGACTAATGAGCGAGTGTTAGGTAGCTCATTGACACGAAAAAAATTAAATCGAGTCAACCAATTAAAAAGAACTTTTATTTTTATAGTTTTGCTAAAAAATACTAAAATGATGGCAATACTGTAATTTTGAATTGAGTGCAAAGTTGTATTTTTTGACTGGGGTAAAATCGTAATTTGCCAAAAGCTAAAGTGATGGCAATACTGTAAATTTGAATCTGGGAAAAAATCGTAAATTCGCGAAGGGGCAAATTCGTAAATTTGAACTTGGAGTAAAATCGTAATATAAATTTGAACTAAGGTCAAAATCGTAAACTTAAGTTGAGGGCAAAACCATAATTTTATTTTGAACTTGGGCAAAATCAAATTTTGAACTGAGAGAAAAATTGTAACTTTGAGTTGAAGACAAAAGCATAATTTTGTTTTGAGCCAGGGCAAAAACATATATTTGAGCTGAGGCTAAATCATAATTTTTGAAACGGGGCCAAATTCATATTATTGAACTAATGGCAAAATTGTAATTTTAAGCTAGGGCGAAGTTATAATTTTATTTTGAACCAGTGACAAAATTATAAGTTTTAGCTAGGGGGAAACATAATTTTATTTTGAACTAGGGGCAAAAACGTTATTTTGATCTGAGGGCAAAGTCGGAACTTTGAATCGAGGGCACAATCGTAATTTTTAGCTGGGGACAAAAAACATAATTTTATTTTGAACTGGGGGCAAAAACGTAATTTAAAATGGGTATAAAATAATAAAGTGGTTGGTCCAACAAGAAAGTGCCAAACAGCCATCTTATTTATGTATGTATAGTAAATATGCAAAGTAAAAAAAAACAAAGTGGCACCGCCACTTTTGGCCACTCCCACAACAAAACTATTCCCGCCGACCATGGTGTTTGTAGTTATAAAAATCATAAATTTTAAAACGGGGCCAAATTCATATTATTGAACTAATGGCAAAATCGTAAGTTTAAGTTAGGGCGAAGTCATAATTTTATTTTGAACTAGAAGCAAAATTATAAGTTTTAGCTAGGGGAAACATATTTTTTTTTGAACTGGGGGCAAATACGTTATTTTGATCTGAGGGCAAAGTCGGAACTTTGAACCGAGGGCACAATCGTAATTTTTAGCTGGGGGCAAAAGCATAATTTTATTTTGAAGTAAGGGCAAAAACGTAATTTAAAGTGGGTATAAAATAATAAACTGGTTGGTCAATGAAAGTACAAGACAACCATCTTATTTATGTATGTATAGTAAATATGCAAAGTTTAAAAAAAAAAAAAAAAAAACCACCAAAGTGGCACCGCCACTTTTGGCCAAAAAAAAAAATATATATCTACTCCAAAAGAACACAGGTGAATTGTTATGATCAATTGTTCATATGGTTATTAAATGTGTAATTCAACTTAGGGTAAAAGGTGTTACTCAAATTCGTTGATTTTTTATGAGTTATGTTTTGTTTTCAGTTTTGATCATATGTGTATCATTGCATGTGTACGATTTGAGGAATCACCTAGAGTTCATTGATTTCTTGTTTCATCTGATCAAATATATATATTTGGTAACCCCATTTGCATTGTATGACCTAAATCAAAGTTAACCCATTGATTCTTGATTCGTTTTTATTTTATTGCATTCATAGTAACACTTTTGATATGTTCACAGGTGAAGATTGATGGCAAGAAAAACGAAATAGGTTCACAGAGTGAAGAGGTAAAACATTTATGACTTCACTACTCGTGATTCCACCATGATGATGTATCAGGCACCAAAACCACAAACACCACCACCGTGGCTAAGGAGGAGCACCAATAGCAACATCCACTAGTTTCATTGGTCGCCAACGAGCAGTACCAATACCACATCCACTAGTTACATGGTAGTCAAGGAGAAGAGGAAGTTCGCCATCGCAAATGGTGTATGAGTTTACACAAAATCTGACTACATTTATTACTGGTTACCTCTTAGTAGTCGGTTTTTGTTGAATTTTATAATGCAATTGTCATAGAGGTACTCCTTTTCCCCATGATTGGTCACCTTAGTGGATGGCAGTGTTTGCATTTTTGGTGATGCTTTATCAACATGGTGCATTGTTGGTGGTGATGTCATTAATGTTTAACCTTTTTTTCTCTTCATTTTTGTATATGATTACAATCACGACACCCAACAATAAGCCCATTCGACAGTTTCATGTCTTCCTAAACAATTTGATGTCACATGCTCGATCTTCTATCGATCAAACGTTTAATAAATGTTTCATGTAACATGATTTAAATGTAAAAAGAAAACCAAAAGCTATTTAATACCACCTATCATATGGCTAAAGCCATAGTTTTTTTTTTTGTTAAGTCGTTGGCATATATTTTAGAAAAAAAAAACTCTGTTTGGAGTTTGTTTTCCAAATAGGGGTAGGTGAAAAACTTATTTAATGAGTGATTTAAAAATTATTTTTCAAAATAGGTGTTTTTAATATTTTTATTTTATTATTAATTCTTTTTAACTATTTATCAAAACTATCTCCTCCAATCTCTTTCTCGATGGAAAACATTTCAAGCTACAAAATCTTAAAACTATTTCAAAACATGTCGTCGAAGAAAAAATCAACCAGAAGAAGCGGTAGTTGTGGTGATGAACGTGATCGATGTGGTTTCAACAATTAAAATGCAATATGATGAGACGCCATTGGAATATGGTGGGTTTCGTATCGAGAAATCTTACAAATCAATTGGAATGTTTTATTTCATTAAATTCAGATGAACATCACAGTTAAATTTTAATGAATAGGACAATAGCATATTTTTTCTTAAAAAATTTTTTAATTGCGTATTTATCCAACTTAAAATTAAATTGTATATATCTTATTCCTTAACTAATAAAATTGCAAATTTACCCATTTTTATTTATTTTATTAAAAACAAGTTATATAAAGCTATAGGGTGTGGTCAAACAAAATATGGGTTGATATGTGTATTTTAAATTTTAAAATAGGTTAGGGATGGGCCAAACAAAATTAATCACTAGGTTATGATAGGTTATGAAGTGGTGGATAAAAAAAAGAGTAGGTCAGTATGGGTATGAGATAAAACCCAAGCGGGTCAGGATGAGTAATTACTACTCGTAGATATATCTATACAACTGTGACTTCAACGTACTCTCCTATCGTTCTTCGTTTAAAAATAATGAAAGATTTAAAAATATAAAAATTAAAAAATAATCAAAACAACTCTAAAAAATCAAAAAATTTGAAAAATAAAATAATAATAATAATAATAAATAAAATAAATAAAATAAAAAAATTCAAAAATATTAAAAAGAGTTAAATTACACCGTTAGTCTCTGTGGTTTATTGAAAGTAACAAAGTCAGGTACTAATAGTTTAAAATCACATTATAAGGTTCTAACTTTTCATTTTGTAACAACCTAGGGTATTAACACTAAGTTTTATTAACTTTTCTGTCATGTTTGATTGAAATGACTTAAATACCCTTTAAGTGATTTATCTAATTAATTTTATTATTAGCCAGGGACCATTTATGTAATTATTATATAATATAAAAAGTAGAGTTAAATGCTTGGTTGGTCTCTGTGGTTTGCAAAAATTGTAGACTTGGTCCTAAGGGTTCACTAATTACACACTTGGTCCCCGTGGTTGTTATTTTTGCACTCGGATTGTTAAATTTTTTCAGTTAAGCCTTTATGAAATGACTATATTATCCCTGAACAAGTAGAAAATAAAAACAAAAAAAAAAGATTGGCCCACCCCTCATCTTCTTCTCCCCCACCTCTCTCTCTAACCCATCTCCATCTCCATTTCCAACACCAACTCCACCTTCAACCCACCATCTCCTCCACCTTCAACCAAAGCATAAACAGAATTAAAATTTTAATGTAGTCAAATCGCACACAAATTTCCAACTTAATCAAACGAAATGAAAGGGTTAATCTACATAATTCTACCATTTAACTCATCATATTCTGCCATTTGTGTAAACAATATAGGGTTCATCTCTCAAACCATACAACGGCTGCAGAAGATAATTCATTTTCAACCCTTTAGCGACAAAGCTAATCGGATGGTAATTCCTGATTCCACCGTTCACCTTAAAACTCGTCGCTAACATAAACCTGCCTGGAATCAGATTCCGATTCCGATCCAGCATAGCTCAGCTTCACTATTCCATCAAACCCAGATTCGAATTCCGACAGTGGTGGTGGTGGTGGGTTGAAGGTGATGGTGGTGGGTTTACGGTAGAGGCGGTGGGTTGAAGGTGACGGCGAAGGTGGTGGGTTGAAGATGACGATGGTGATGGTGGGTTTACAGTGACGATGGAGGCGGTGTGTTGAAGGTGACGATGAAGGTGCTGGTGGTTGAAGGTGATGGTGGTGGGTGGTGAAAGAAGGAAGAAGATGAGGGGTGAAGTTTGACTGATGGTAGGGTATATTGTTTTGATTAAATTCTTTTTATTTTTGTTTTTTATGATAAAGGTATTTTAGTCATTTAACATAGACTTAACTGAAAATTTTAACAGATATTAGTGATAAGGACCATCCGAGTGCAAAAATAACAACCACTAGGACCAAGTGTGTAATTAGTGAACTCTTGGGACTAAGTCTGCAATTTTTGCAAACCAGTGGGACCAACCAAGCATTTAACTCTAAAAAGTAATTTTGCCATATCATACCTAATATCTGTACAAAGCTACAAAGGTGGCCAAAAGCAAGGAAAGTTGAACATTGTTTAACTTTTGCAACAATCTACCAGAAGTTCTAAACAAACACAGATTGTCAACCTAAGCTTATTAAGATCTTTTAAACATCATGATGATCAAGTGGAACGATTTTGGCAAAAAAAAAAGGAGAATGACCGCTAAAATCACCATCATACCTGCTGCTCAATCGCCAAAAGTACACAATCGCGTCTCACCTTTTTTTGACGGAAATCACCGTAAGAAACATGGTTGCTTCGCCGGAACCTGCTCATAACTGCCACCGTCGCCGTTACCGCTACCACTGTCATCCTTATCAGACCACCGCTGTCTGCTGACGCCATCACCGAAACCCACCTTTATGTCCATGTCTACGAACCAAAATCCAAATCACCGCCGTCATCACCGTCTTCTCCTTCAACACCATCAATCATCGAAAACACTTACGCCTTGTTCTGTTTCTGTTGATTAAAGCCGTAATCCTTTCCAGCATCACCGTCGTCTCCAGAGCAGCACGACGGCCAGTCGGAGACCATGGCCGACCTTTCAGCTCCGTCGATTTTTCTCCCTATCAGTTCTCTCTCTCTCTCTCTCTCTCTCTCTCTCTCTCTCTCGCTTCTCTCTCTTCAGTATCTCTATGTTCTAAAACCGGAAAGTCAATTTTAAGGATGGCTAACAGGATTGGTCCCTGGAGTTTAAATAAAGTTAATTACATAATTGGTCCTTGTAGTTGTGAAAGGGTATTTAAGTAATTTCAGTCAAATTTAACATAAAAGTTAATAAAAATTAGTGCTAATACCATAGGTTGTTACAAAATGAAAAGTTAGAACCTTAAAATATGATTTTAAACTATAAATACCTGACCTTATTTCTTTCAATAAACCATAGGGACTAACGTGTGTCTATTAAAAAAACAAAAAAAAATCCTAAAAAAATAAAAATATGCTAAAAAATCCAAAAAAATCAAAAAATAAAATTCTGAAAAATAAAAAATATTAAAAAAACAAAAAAATAGAAAAAATTCTAAAAAATCAAAAATTTCTAAAAATCAAAACTTAAAATATTCTTAAAATCTTAAAAAATTAAAAAACAAAAAAAAAATACAAAAAATTCTCAAACATTCAAAAAACTAAAAAAATTTAAAAAATAAAAAGCTCTTAAAAATAAAAAAAATCAAAAACATCAAAAAAATAAAAAACATTTTTGATTTTTACAATTTTTTATAAATTTTTATAAATTTTTTGAGTTTTTTAGGATATTTTGTTTTTTTGATTTTTTTAGATTTTGAAGCTTTTTTTTATTTTTTTTATTTTTTAGATTTTTGTTGTCTTTTTAGAATGTTTTTTTATTTACTTGATTTTTTTTTTGATTTTTTAGAATGTTTTTTGATTTTTAGCATTTATTATTTTTTAATATTTCTGTTTTTATATTTTTTATTTTTGTGAGTTTTTAGAATTTTTTTAATTTTTTAACTTTTCTTTATTTTTGTTGATTTTTAGAATGTTTTGGAATTTTTTTTGATATTTTTAGACTTTTAGAATTTTTTTTATATTTCTTGATTTTTTGTATCTTTTAGAATTTTTTTGATTTTGTAGTTTTTTTATTTTTTAGTTCTTATTTGAAATTTTTTTATATTTTTTGATTTTGTTGCATTTTTTTATTTTTTTAGAATTTCTTTGATATTTTAGAATTTTTAATTTTTAGATTTTTTTATTTCTTGATTTTATGTATTTTTTTATTTTGTAGCATTTTTTATTTTTAATATTTTTTGAATTTTTTGGTTTTTTAGATTTTTTTTTAGATTTTGTAGCATTTTTTGATTTCTTTTTTTTTTTTGATTTTTTGAATTTTTATTACATTTTATATTTTTGATTTTTTAATTATTTTTTTATCTCCTCTTACCAAAACGGCCAAACCTATATTAACTTACACTTATTATAACCCAAACCCATCTTAACCCATTATTCATCCGACCTTTTTTTCAAATACCTATCCTAACCTATACCCGTCCTAACCCAAACCCATCTTGACCAATTACCCAAACCCACCCAACTTGCCTACTTTGCCTCCAATAACCATGACCCTCCACATAGGTGCCATGTCATCCATCTTCAATCCACCATTCAAAACCACTACCCTAAGGGTGGTCATGACCCAAACCACTATCTCCTTTATTTTTTTAATTTATTTTTGTCTTAAAATTATCAAATGGGCGAATCGTGGTAATCGTGGTTTAATCCATGGGAACCATCATCAATCAAGGAGTGGGTGGTGTACCATTTAATTAATGGTCCTATGTGAAAATAATATTCCAACCCATGTCCCCCCACCCTAATGACTTTTATATCCTTATTTTACTGGAACTTTAAAAAAGTACATATTTATTCCTTTTATTACTTTTTGTGGCTTTTTCACAATTCTTTTTGTTTCTATTTTTTAAGTTTTGTTTGTTAGTTTTCTTTAGTTGTTTTTTTTTTACAATCGAAACACTTAAATAAACCGCTAAAGTACGTAGATGCATATTTTTCCATAGAATATACACATTTTTTGAATAAGTGGGAGCTTAATCAGAGGAATACAGATCAAAGAAAAGAACGTAACTTGCTTTAAACGTATTTTAATGGATATATGTATGAATCAGCTGAAAATCATTCTAGTTAGTTTTTTTACTAAGTTATTTGTTTTGTGTTTTTTCTTTTAATAAGTAAACGTATTTTAATGTATATATATAAATCAGGGTGAAACCACAAACACCCCTAGATATATCTTAGTAAACAAATAACTTAGTAAAAGGCAAAAAAAAACTAGCAAAACGTAAAAAGATAAAAACAAAAAGAATTGTGAAAAAGCCACAAAAACTAGTAAAAATGAATAAATAAGTAATTTTTTAAAGTTTCCGTAAAGGGTAAAAAAGTCATTATATGACTTGTTTTTAATGAAATAAATCAAATGGGGTAAATTTACAATTTTATAACTTAGGTAAGGGATATACGCAATTAAGAAGTTTTAAATGAAGGGTTAAAGTTAAAGCCTGATCCTAAGGCCAAACCAGTGGTTGAGACACTAAAGCCAGATGGGTCAAAGAAAGTTGATGAGACCCTCAACCTCTTTGCTTGAAGCAACTGAGAACAGGCATGCATTAGACATTGGGTTATCCTTTAACATATCAACCACATACACATTGCCACTCCTATGAGCAACAAGTTGTGATTTGCTCTCAGCAATGATTTGATCAATTTTTTAACAACATCTGGTCCTACAATTTGACATGTTTTCTTTGTAAAGAATGATCCATATCCTTTGTCACTCATTTGTGAAACACTCAGAAGATTGAATTTTAGATTGTCAATGAGATTAACATGCTCAAATTTGAGCTTCCCATCTTAAACAGACCCTGAACCCAACACCTTACTTTTTGAATTGTTACCAAAGGATATATCACCCCCTCCATGAGCCATGAAGTCTTTAAGAAGGTCTCTACATCCTGTCATGTGCCTGGAGCCTCCACTATCTATATACCATAAACTATCAAGGAAAGTAGAAGCTCCCTGCACATAAGTAAACAATTAGTTTAGGTGGGTCTCCAAAGCCAAAATGGCTTTGGATGGAGTCATAGATTCTCCAATCTCAAATTCAGGAATATGGTCAGTGGTTTGATTTGGTCTTTGTAACCACTGTTGTGAACCATTTCCTATCAGATGTTGGTAACCATGAGGATGCCTATTGACGGCTTTGAGGGCTTTTTGTAACCCTCATAACTAAGAGGAACCTTTTGATAAATAGGTTGGCCATATTGTAACACTTCGCCTTTCGCAACCTTCTATTTTTAAAAAGGACGAATCGGAATCCTATTTTCGAAAATTTGTCGTCTTATAATAGTATCTCATTTTCGAATGGTTGTAAATCCGAGACTTGATTGTAATGAAATTTATATTTTATGCGAGATAGACATTATATATACACTGATTCATGCATACATTCATTACATGATTTCTAAACATGAATTAAATCCTAAATCCTTATCGTGTATTCATAATTCATACACGCTTCATTCATACGAGACACTTGATTATTCAATCACAAAAAGTATAATTATGAATCTACACTTGTAACCATCTTAGGAATTTTAAAACTTTAAAACCCGCTCTTTTCGCTAATATAACTCTAACTTATGAGGTTCATACACCCGAAATAACTTGTCACACGATAATACATGTTATGTACATAATACATAACATCTATTAACCTAATATATAACATTAAATAACAAAAAATAAGAAAAAAATAAAAAATGGCAGCCCCTATTTTTAAGCTTTGGGCTAGGTTTAGTGGACCAGTTTCAAGTCTAAACTCCCCCAAATCTTGTCCAAAGCCCAACCCACTTAAACCCTAATCCCTTCTCTATATAATAAGCACTTCCCCACTCCTTATTCCACTTTTGCAAGCCTCCAAACACTTCAAAAATTCTCCCAAACTCAGTTGAGTTTCAGCCACGTTTTTTAGAGTTCCAGCCATAAAAAGTGAGTTTTAACTCACTTCTACTTCAATTTTCTTCTTGTTTCTTCTTATATAACACTTGTACAACCTCTAGGAAGGTTCACACAAGTTTGATTGGGCAAACTAAGGTCAAACCTCACCATTTTTGAGGTCCAAAGTGCACCTAAAATTCTGCTTATTTTCATCTTTTTGATTCTCCATGTTTTGGAAGAAAACTCGTGTTTTCTTCATACATTCCTATGTCCTAATGCTCATAATCACTTGTATTGTTAGTTAGGCTTAAAAACAAGGGTGTGACATTCAAATTTAGAGGATTTATCCTCATAAACTTTCTGTTTTAATAGAGCTTTAAGCTCACAAGTGATGCAAGTCTTGAACTTGTTCATGTGTGTCCACCTTGGTTAGCTTGGGCTATCCTAACTTCTCGACCACACATCACTTGATGATGTTCATAATTAGTTACTTTTATTTCATTCTTTACTTGTAAGTTCATGACCCTCCTTGTGTCTATGACACTCGTGTAGTGGTGAATCCTAACGAGGTCCAAAGTGAATGGTAAATCCTCCCACCTCCTACTTGACTTATGTGACTTCAAGAGGTCTTAAGTGGATGGTTAATCCTTCCACCTCCTACATGACTAAGTAACTAATCTATACTATATAACATAAATCTCAAAACCAAACTCTTGATGATAACATATGGTTATTCATCAAGTTACTAAGTTATATTACTAGTGTGTTAGTTTCCTCGTTTTGCGATTCTTATAGGTTTAACCTTTGAAACCACGTGAAACCGTACGGGTTCTAAGAAGTGTCAAAACAAGTGCTAGACCATAGTAATTATTTTCGTATAACATACTTTGTCATGCTTTGGTCTCCATTCCGAATGTTCCATCATCATCCTTAATACTCATACGCCTTTGTTTTCCTCTTGTAGGATAACTCGGCGTTCATCCCATCGAACCAACTACCTTCACGGACTTGTCAAGTTTGAAGAACTAGCAAAACCGTGAGTACACTCGACCCACTTTTGTTTATAACACTTTTGGGTGTAACATGTTGTACTTATACAAAAATCGGAAACACTTAAACTTTATGAAACGCACAAACAATCTTATACACATGAGTACTTGAATCTCATACTTGATGCTTGTCTTGGATATTCGTTATGCTATGCTTTAGTCATTAACTATTTTAGCCTTCGTTTGACATGCTTAGCGCTATAGGGATTCACGCATCCACCTCCATCGTGTTATTCGTGAGGTCATGTTAAAACATCGTGATGCGTTAAGGGTTTGATTATTAGTATTGCATACCTTGATATTGCTCTTGTATAGATTTGGTTGCCATGAGGATTGTTTAAACTTATTCGTATACGTATGTTATGACTAAACTTGTGTACTCGCCTTTGCTTTTGCATTGACATTATTTTAAAACATGTTACAGGTTGAAGGAGATGATGATATGAAAACAATATAGCAAGGACTAGATACACACAAATTAGACATTAGGTTTAATGTTGATGTATCAATTTTGTTATGACTTTGCAAATGTTATGTTGTTTCTTTGTTTTGTTATATTGATGTATTTGACAATTTTTATGAAATAAAATATGGTTTAATTAATTATTGTCACTTATTAATGTTGTGAGCAATGAACAATCTCGTTTTCGTCTCATCCCGATGTTTCCGCCATCGGTTGGGGTGTGACACATATCCTCTTAGATACCTGTTTGTAGGTGCTGCATCTGTCACTTGTACCTCTCTGGGAACAGTGGTTTTGGTTGGTGCTTTTGTAACAAATGTTGCAACAGGTTCAAAAGTCTGCTTAGATTTATATCTAGTAGAGCTTGAACTTTGACTCTCAAGAGCTTTTGTTTTGATCTCCTTTACCTTTGTGTCATAGGTTTGAAGATAAACACAATCTTGGGTCATGTGGTTTGTTTTACAATAAATGATTCACTTTGAAGAATTTGGGATCACACAAGTTTTGTTTATGTCATAAGCTTTTAACAGAAAACAGTTTTCAGTGACATAATTTCTTTTCTCACAAAAATTACAAAACAAGTTTTTGGCCTTTCTTTCTTCTTCCCCTTTCAGACTTCCTTTCAGCAGAAGTTGTAACATCTGCTGGAAGATCATTGACAGGAATTATCCTTGCTTTTGGTGCCTTAACACCATCAATAGTTGAGAAGTCCATTGGCTTGAAATTTTCTAAAATGTCACACTCATCTGACCATGTGGGTTTATATTGATATTTCTTAACTCCTCAAAAGTTGAGGATCCCTCATGTTTTTCCAAAATGATTTTGTTTCCATTTTATCTGTGACTTTTATTTCTTCACCAGCCAAGTTTTTGGGACAACTTCAACCATCTCAGATTCATTTTTAGCAACATTTTCAGAAGCTTGGTCATTTTTCTTGAAACCAATGCCAAACTTTATATTACTTTTGATCTGATTTTCTAACATGATTTCATAACCTTTGCAAGACTCTACCCATTTTTCACAAGTGATCTGAGTAGATTCTAACTCATTTTTGCAAACTTGATATTTCTCTATCATAGTTTAAAGTTGATCTTTGGTTATGCTAGCTTCATGCTTCAGACTGCTAATTTCAAAATCTTTGTTAACCAACTTTGTTTTCAACTCTTTTGTGAGTTTTTCAAAATTAAGTTCATCTTCCAAAATTTTGTTTCTAAGATTTTCATTCACCCTTTTTATGTTTGAAAAAGTTATAATGCATTTTTTAGAACATAGATCTTTAAGACATGGATTACATAGGTTTCGGTGGAAATTATTTACCATGTACACTTAAAGGTTTCGGTCTTGGATATGAAACTTGGTATATGTAAATCTTGCATGTTGATTAAAATAGCTTACATATCTTAAGGACATTAAAAGAGAGCCGAAGCTATTGGAACTTTGATGCCTCTAGGTCATGCCATGCATACTTGTTGCATACAAAAGATAAAGTCTTAAATATATATAAACAATATCAGACTGAGGTTAGAATTCTTTAAAGGAAAATAGTTAACATAATGTTGTCATAGTCATGTTTATGTGTTGGTAAAAAGATGTTGCATTTGTAGTAGTTTTGTACATGTTTTCGTAGTTTTAGCGTGTCGTTATGTATTCGTTTGTTTTACTTATGTTGTGTTGGGTTTATCAGGTTTAATGGGTGCTAAATGATGGGAAATGAACATAAACAAAGAAATTTGGAGTGTGCGGGCTCGAGCGGGTTGCCGAAAACAAAGTGTTGGAAACAGGTCTCCCTTAAGCCACGCGTGGGAGCACATGGGACCGTACGCGTGTTGTGGGGGGCACATAAGTCAAAGGTCAAAATTTCACCCGTCGCGTGTCTTGCGCGTGTCGTGTGAGAACCCTGACACGGAAAAGTTGTGTTTTGACCTAATTTAGCCAAACAGATGACCCATTCTGCAATTATCTTTCTCTTACGAATTCAGGGCGGAAAAAAAAGCGATTTTTGAGATCTTCCACCAAAATACTTCAAGTTCTTCATGTTTGTTCAATCCAAATCAAGATCTGAAGTTATGATGACGAGAATGCTAGGTGAAAATCCTTGTGACTTTCACGAATGAACAATTACTGGGTTTTGCACAATTACTTTTTATTCTGATTATTGTAACTGATACATCTTGATCACTTGTTTTGATTTTAGTAAACGTTAATTATATTTGAACTATTTGTGTTTTATCAAGCATATTGTCGATTTTCTTGCATTGTTAGAAAGGTTGGTAATTCGGTGGGTAGTTGATATATCTTAACGGATTGCTAGGTTGTATAGTTAGTATTAAAAACTGTCCCTAATTGTTAATTAAATTTATTAATCCCAAGGCCATGTTTATGTGGTGTTTGAATCAGCAAACAAACTTTTGTGTTAAACTTGTAATCGGGATTCCGGGTGGGGATTACCTTTTCTCAATCTGATAACACTTTTTCAACAATTTGCGTGTTTTCTTAATCAATTAAACAAACCCCCAATTCAGACAAGAGTTGTTAATTAGGTAAATCGCTAAACATTGACCACAAATTCCCCGTGGATACGACCTTACTTACCTGTACTCGTATAGGTATTTAAGGAAAAATATTTTTTTCTTATTAGCCCACGACAACGATATCACATGTCTAAGTAAAGGATTCTAGGCAATGTTAATAGTCGGGTATTTTCTACATAGGATTCCTAACAAAAGCAACAAAGTTAACCCTAGTGAACTTAGGTATAGAAGTTTGGAATTGAGCTATTAATGTTTTGGGGTTGTAGTGCTATTGTACGTCTTATTTAACCTAAAAGAAAGAGTTTAGGTGAGAAATAAATAGATGGTATATTCATAGGCTATGCAAAAACTCATAAGCCTGTTGGTTCTGTGTCTTATAATTAATGACTAATTATGCGTAAAAACTATCATAGAATCAACGGATATGATCCGTAATTCTCTGAATAGGGTTTTGATCCTATTTAGAATGTAGTTGTTGATTCTAAAAAGCATCTACTGAAACTAATAGTGTATCTGCTCCTTCTGAACCTAGGAAAAACATGAGAACAAGAATAGCTAAGTATTTTGGTTTTGACTTTCATCTTTATGTAGTTGAAACAACTAGGAGTTAGTTTGGAAATCAGGATCAATATTGTTTTAATATTGAAGATAATAAATTCCTATGCAATAAAAGGAAAAAAAACATAAACAAGCACTGCTGAGGTGATCTTATCCAATGGGTTCTTTCTAAACCAAGCAGACATATATGTATGTAGCAGTCTTGATTCATCTAGTAAAGGAGTAATCGTTTGATATGAAGGATCCGGGGGAGGATGGTTATCCTGAGAATAAAATAAAAGGGATGAAATAAAAGTATTGTAACACCTCTCTTTTTCATATTTCTATATTTAGAAAGCTCGTGTAGTTCTTCTATTTTTGGAAACCATTGTATCTCGTATGCGTACTTTCGTTGAAATCCTTGTAATCGAGACTTGAATCATAATGGAATATACGTTTTTATCTCTATACTTGTTATACACAATCATACATACATATACATGATGTCCATACTCGAAAACGTGACCTACTTGCAAATACGTGACACTTATACTTCATACACGTGATACACTTGGTATTTATACTCAATCTCGAACATTATATACATACATACTCTTTGTGACATGTTACACATACTAATAATACCTTACATTAGCATAAAATATCATAACTAAA
>CAMTDV010000633.1:0-11847 GCA_947069175.1 Scalesia atractyloides | reverse complement strand
GTTTTTTGGTTTCCTTGGCTGAGGGATCAGACAATTTTTGCTTTTGCCTGGAGTAGTTGTTCCCATGTCATAATCGTTTAACGTTTATCAGCGACGTTGTCGTATGTTTAACTCTTTTGGTAAAAGATGTGCTGAAGGTCTTGTGGTGGTTAAATAGTGCATTTAGTCTGTACAAGAACCTCCAGTTTTTTGTGAAAGACGACGGCTCCCAACTTTAAAAGTGTGAGTCATGTAATTCTTCCGTAAACCTTAACTATCGAGAAGCTTAGGCTTCACCTTCTCGCGTGCATAAAATAGGCGTCGAGACCTGCTTTTGAGCATCACAGTCACCAAAAACATCCGTACATCAGGTGGTAATTCGGGAATGAGAGTTTTTGTTTAGATGCTGAAAGCCTTTCCTGTTTTGCTCCCATAAATTTTAACAACCCCTTTTTCGGGGTTAAAGCGGTAAGAGGGGGGACTTCGAAAAATCCCTTGTTGAATTGCGATAGTACCTGCGGACCAAAAAATTGTCGCACCTCGAATGAGTCTTTGGTCCCGCCCAATTTTTGATGGAATGATTTTTTGGATTCTAGTGTCTTCCCAATCATTGACTACGTGACTAGAAAGTGTACTTCCCAAAACCCAGAAAAAACCCTTAAGATTTCGCGTAAATTTGCTCCTTTTCAGAAGTTCAAGAAAGGGCGCAAATCCCCGCTCGTGGTCCTCCTTGTTTTAGAGTAGATCAGGATGTCATCATAATACAATGACGAAATGTCGAGTTTACGGTTTGAAACAACGGTTCTGAGGTCCTGAAAACCGGGGTGGCTGGTTAAACCCCAAATGGCATGACCAGAATCATAGTGGCGTACTGCGTTGGAAAGCGTTTTAGGGACATCTCCCTTCCCGGCTCTCATTGATGTAGCCGATTGAGATCGATTTTCGAGGAGAAGCTTGCCTTGCAAAATGGTTTTAACGTCTAATATGGGGAAGCGGATGACGATCTTGACGGTCACCTTGTTGGTTCCCGGTAGTCATGCACATGTAAAAAGACTGTCTTTCTTCTTTACAATAGGACAGGAGCTCCCCACGGCGAAAAAAAAAGGCCGGATAAAACCTCTTTCAAATATTTCCCGGGAGTTGATTGGCAGTTCTTGAAACCCCCTAGGTGCAAGCGTAAGGAGCTTTGAGAATTAGAGCTCCCCCAGGACAAGTTCGATTTGAAATTCCCCCTGGATGGGGAAAGGTAGTCCGGGAAAAAGCTCCTCGGGAAAAGCATGGGTAATTTTTTAAGAACGAGGGAAGTCTTCGATCTTCCTTTTCCCTTGAGTTGGTTATCAGTAAAAAGGGTTAGAATAGCGAATGGCCCCTTTTGTATGCATTTCGGGGGCTTTCATAGATGAAATGATCCCAAACCCATGGCACCACTCTGATGGCCTAAAACAGACAGAAAACCCCCATTAGGGAGAGGAATACGAACGATTTTTTTTCCTTACAGAAAAATTTTAGCTCGTGTTTGGTAAACCCAAATCGATACAATAATACATCAAAATGCGAGTGTACTAGGGGGGGGGTCAATGTAAAAACTTGACTAAAAAGGTGAGTTTGCACCAAACATGAACAGAGATGCTTCATCAGGGCCCGTCAGAAATTTCCCCCCAAAGTGTTAGTTTCAAGGGGTGGGGGCCCCCCCCCCACCCAAACAATTTTTTTAAAGGGAAAACATAACTCCAATCAGCCCCCGGTTTTTTGAACAAGTAAAAGGGCGAAGAGATTTTTTCACAGAAAATTTTTTGGTACCCTTTGGTTTCATTCCTTGCGTCACCCCACCCAATTTTTTAAATGTCCCCCGGGAAAGACCTTTTCCCCCCGTTGTTGTTATGTTTTTATTGTTCGGTGTTTTTTTTCCCCTTTGGGTTTTTGGGTTCTGGTTAAAATGCGGGCAACCCCTTTTTAAAATGATCCTCATTCCACACTGAAAGCGGCTTTTTGGGTTTTCCCTTTTCTGCTATTGTGGTTTTTGGGCCTTGTTGTGCTGCGGGTTGTGTTGTTGTTTTGGAAAAAGGGGCCCCCGAAATTCCAAAGCCTTGACCGACCTTGTCACATCTATGACATGTTCGAGTGAAACCCCATGTGTTTGGGGAGTTACAGTTGTTGCACCTTGGTTGTTTCCCCGTATAAACCCCCGGTTTTTAGTTAAAAGCAAAAGAATGGTTGTAGTTGCGTTGTTTTTTTTTGTCGGTTTTCTTATTTTTCTGGATATGTTGGGGGGGTCCATCTGGATCATTCCATTTACTTTTGGGTTTTCTTTTTAGGGTCAGCACGGGGTTTTCCCTTTTTTTTTTGGGCGCTTTTTCTGTTTGACCGTTGATCTTTTTTATTTTATGCCCCAAATTCAGATGATTTTTTTTGGATCGTAAAAAAAAGGGGTTTGCTGAAGTGACCAAGCTTGGTTCGGGAAAATAGCCCCTTAAAGGGTAAAAGCTCAATATTTTTGGAAGCAGGTCGGACTGTTGGGGGAAAGGGACCTTTAATTCATTGGACCTCTTCGTGTAAGCTCCGATTCTGACCCTGCATCTTCATATTGTAGTATCCCTTCCAAAATTTTTTAATGTCGTCCCCCTGACAGTACTCTTCCCTTATCAGATTTTTTTTAAACATTCCATGGGGTAGCATAGGGGCTGCTAAAAAAAGCTCTGCACCTGACATTCCCCACGAAAAGGGGGGTTGCCTTCCAGGCCCGGTTCGCCTAAAATTGACACGTTTTTTGGTGGGACCCCCACAATCTCGAAAGCAGATTTTGATCTTCTAATTCCCCCGGAGAAGACCCGTTTTCTCCCCTTTTCCCTTCCCTTTTAAGGGTGGGGCTTGCAATCCATGGGAAACCCCTTTAAAACAAGCCGAGGTCGTGGAGGTTGTTGTGCTGCCAGAGTTCGGAAAAGGGGCATTGATTGAGCCCCCAATTTTTTGGGGGTAAGTCGTTACACCACGTCCCCCCCATGATTCTGCCCCAAAGTACGAACTGAGAAAAATATTTTAGCGCATATTATTTCATTTCAGCACCCAAATAGACAATAAAAGATAGGTATTGTTAAAAATTTTGGTAGGAGTCCAACCTTTTGCTATGGCCCTATGGATTTTTAAAACCCCCCTTTTAAAATCGAAAAAAGGGTTAGAATTCTTTACACTGCTTGGGTTTTCATGGGACTCACATGAAAACCCAATTTTTATTTTGTGTGCCCGTAATTTTAATTCGATTTGCATGCTTACCCCCCAAATTTTCCTAACTTTTGTCAAAACTTTCCCCAGATTTGCCCGTTTAGTGGGTTTGCCCAAAAAGATAGGTATCACAAAAGATCTAGAAAAAAGCCTGATAAGATCCGTCATTGCATAGGTAAATAAACATGGTTCGTCCTTTTGTTTTTGTGTTTTTTTTTTTGTTGTGAAATGCAATGTACATGTAAATGTTAATGTATGCGATAAAAAAAAACGAACCTTGGGAATTGGGGCGTAGTGTCCTGGCGCTTTGGAACTAATTTTTTTTATAGTTGGTTTTTTCAAAAACTTTTAAACCAGTTCATTTAAAAGTTTGGGTCTTTTTTCCCAAAATGCCACCCCCCCAAATTTTTTACTTACGGAGTTTTACCCCCAGGTTTGGGGTGCATCCAGGATTTTAGCCACTAATCCCTTTTTTTAAAAATTTATATTGTAAAAAATTTTTTAAACCATCATGAAAAAGGGGAAATTTAAAAAAACGATTACCAAAAATTTTTTTGAGAAGGAAGAAAAAAATGGTTTTAACAATTTTTAAATTTAAAAAGTTTAAAAAAAAAAAATTTTTTAATGTTGCCAAACCAAAATCTGGGGCCCTGACACTCCAGCTCCTCAGCTGCAAGTCCCATGAAGAATTAACGACCTGCAAGCATGAAGAAAACAAGTGTATCACGATAAACCCGGCGGTTAAAAAGGGGTTTGCTCAAAAAAAAAAAATGGTTTTAGTTTAAGGACGTGTTATGAATAAAAAACTGGGGGTCCCGAGATGTTCTTTTTTTTGGTTTTTTTAAATTGTTATCCCCTTGACAACATGTTTAAGGTCATTAGTTCACGCCCGCCCCCCCCAGGTACGGTGTGGGGGGTTTTTCCAAACCTAATAGCGTTTATAACTAAAACCCGTTGTCCTCCAGGCAAAAAAATTTGGTATGTAAGAAAAGGGTTTTCCCTTTTATAGAGTTGAGTTTATTACTAACTTTTAATTAAACTATGCAATTGAAAAAAAAAAAAAAAATATTCCCCCAAGGAAAAATATTTTGCCCCCCCCCAGGACGCATGTTTTAAAGTTTTGTGAACTCACCCCGGGTTGTCGGTAAATGTTTATCGTTTTTTTTGCGTTAAATAGTGTTACCCCCGGGTTACCGCGATAGTTCACGTTATGTAAGTATTATATTCAAGGGGTTTGCATTTTCCTAAGTGCAAAAAAACCCCCAGTGTTCAAGTCTCAAAGGGTTAACTTGTTTTCATATAGTAACAACAGTGGAATTCGCTAGTTGGGGGAAAATTAAATTTATGATTTTGGGGAAACATGGAGTCCATAGCATGTACATAATTCAAAAAAATTTAAAAACACATATTTATTCGTTGGGTTTATTAAATCAAAACCCAAAAACATATTTTTTTGGGTTTTTTTAAACCCCCCTGTTGAAACACAAAATTTGGGAAAAGAAAAAAAAAACCCTGATAGCTAAACCCGGGGAGTTTTAAACCTGAGTTTTTAAACCCCCCAAAGGGGAAAACCCCTGAGGGCAAAAAAAAGGGTTTTTAAAACCCTGAGAAAAAACCCCCGGGAAAAAAACCCCCGGGTTTCCCATTCAACTTTTAAAAATTTGGGGAAAAAGCATGCTATCACTACATAAATGGGGCACCTTCCCCTTTTAAAAAAACTGGGGGCCCATTAATTTAAAAAACCGGATAAACATGACTTGTTAAAATCGGCCCCCTTTTCCCCCTTGTTAAAAAACTGACAACACCATTTATTAAACTCGGACTTATCCCCCTTATAAAACTGGAAAATTTTCTCTCCCATATAAAAAACCAACCCCCCTTCCCCTTGGTTAAACTCGGACATTTTAAATCTTTATAAAAATCGGCCCCTTTTTGGGGCCTTTTCTAAAACTCGGACTAAAGGGTTTTTTTTAAAAACGGGATTCAAAAAAAAAGTATCTTAACCAAACCCCCTTTTCCAAATGATAAACTTGAAATTTTTACTTCAAAAAAGCCCTGGGACTTAACCCTTTGGGGGGAAAAAACTAGTAATTTTAAACCAATTTGGGTTTTCAATTTTTTAAAAGTTCCAAAACGAAGAAAACCCCCTTTTCTTTTAATGTAAAGCTTGTAAACAAGAAAAAGTTTTAAACAAAAAAAAATTTTTTAAATTTTCAGGATAAAAATGTCAGGAAAAAAGATCAATAATACCCTAAACCCTTGCCAAAATAGGATGGTCGATAAAACAAGAACCATTGTTTGGAGAAAAAAAGGGTTTTATGATTCAATTTTCAAGGGTTAACAAAAAAAATAATCATTAAAATTTACCTTAGATTGGTTCTAGATGAAGTGAAAAAATCAAAATTTAAAATTTTGGAAAATTGTTTTTTGCCCGGATGATGAAAAAGATGATTGCGGAAAATGATTGTAGAGGGGTAATTGAAATGCGGGGAAAGAATGATTGTGAAAGGGGGGAAAAAAGGGTTTTTAGTTTTTTGGGGTTTTACTAATTGCTCTAATCACCCCCAAGTATATCTTTCCTAAAACACACACACCACATATAAATTTTTCTGTTTCAAAATAAATTTTGTATTGTCAAATAATGTATAAGTAATGCATGTTCCAAGCAATGCTAAAAGATTTGCGACCAAAAAAAATTTTGTTAGGTTAAAGCATTAATAAAGTTGCGGGTTGTCACATGGAGGGGGGAGAGGAGTTGGGAGAGAGTTTGGGGGCAGGGGTTTTTTTGGGGGGGGTTGGAGGGGTGATGGGGGGGCAATGGAGGGTCATGGTTGTGCACTTTTTACCCCACTTTTATCTACTATCCTTCCCCACCCCAACAAAATCCCCCAATTAATTTAAAGAGGGTCATGGTTTTGGTTTTTTTTGGGAAAAAAAACCCGCCAAAACCCTTTTTTTGGTTTTTTAAGGAGGGTGGGTACCACAAGAAATATAAACCCCCTGGCAATATGATCTAATCCACCACCCCCCCTGATAGCTTTATGGAAGAAAAAAACTTACCTAATTTTATTTTACTCATTCTTTGTTTTATTGTTTATTCATTTTATTTTAATTTCTAACTTTTACAAATTTTTTTGTTTTCCTTATCGCTTTTTACTTTTAAAATTTTTTTATAAATAAAAAAAGTTTTTCTAAAAAAATTTTTTTTATTTTGGGGGGACAAAGAAAAATTTCCCCTTTATTAAACCCCCCGGGAAATCCCTACTTTAAAAACCCAACTTAGTTTTTAAAATTCCAAAAATAAACCCCAAAACTTATCTTCTCTTTTTAAAGAAATTTAAATAAAAAAAAAATTTTTTAAAAAATTAAAAAAATAAAAAAAAAAAAAACCTTTTTTCGTAAAAAATTTAAAATTTTTAAAAATTTTTTTAATTTTAAAAAAAAAAAAAAAAAAACCCAAAAATTTTTTAAAAAATTTAAAAAAAAAAATTCCTGGAAGCCCCCCCAAAGGGGCTAAATTTTTAAACCCAACATGATCAAAAATTTTTTCTTTTTGCTTCAAACCTTTAACTCGAAACATTACCCCTTTTTTTCCCTTTTTTGGAGTACGCAAAAAAAATTCCCCCCTTTTTTGGGGTTATTCATTCCTGAATTGTTACTTCATAAAAAAATTTTCCCCCCCCCTAGAAAAGTTCCAACCCCCCCAAAAATTTTAAAGGAGGGGAAAAATTAAAGCCGCCACCCCTTTACAATTTTTTAAATTCTCATTTTAACACTTAATTAAAGGGGTTTAAAAAAAATTTAGATACGGGGGATTTACGTGAAATTAAGATTTTAAAGGGGTTTTTAAAGGAAAAAGTTTTTTTTTTTTTTAAAAAATTTTTGTATAGTAAAGGTAATGGGGCCCCCCCAAAAAAAATTTTACGGTTTAGGGGGGGACCTTTTGTTTAAATTTATTTCATTGGGTGCTCGCAAGATTTTTAAAAATTTTTTAAACCCCAAATTTTAAATTTTGGAAAAAAATTAAAAATTTTTTTTTTACTTTTTATACAAAAATTTGGTGGGGTTTTTCCCCCCAAAACCCCCCGATAAAAAAAAAAAACTTTTGCCAAAAAAAATCTTGAAAAAGTAAAATTTTTTTTTTTAAAAAAAAACAAGTTTAACCCCAAAAAGGGAAAATTTTTATTGCTTATTTTTTACCATTAATATATTATTATTATTATTATTATTGAGGCAATTATATTTGTAGTCTTTAAATACAATTTTGTTTCGTTACTTCGTTTTTTTATCAAATTGTATAAAGTAATGATTCATTCTATTCACATATGAGTAACCAAACATCACAATGGAATTGAATGATTCATTTCATTCCGTTGTCCATTCCATTACCTCGTCCATTCTATTCTCTCATCAATTCCATTACCACATACCAAATAGACCATTACACTTTTTTTGGCAAAAGAATAGAAAAAAACTAATAGATAGATTAAACGTAAAAAAAGGATCTCAATGAAAATGTCCCCGCGGGTGCCTTACTTGATAACCATTAAAGAAAACCGTATTCGAAGATTTATTTGGGAACTACCTACATAATATCGCACGTTCATCAAAGCAAACAAACCGACTATCTATTCTAATGTGGTAGAAGTGGGGCAACCACTATCATAGAGATCCAACAAAAGAAAACCCAAGATCATGTCCATCAGATAAATGGGACAACAACCAAGAATAGAGAAGAACCAATTTTAGAGATTTTAAGACACAACGATGACCCCACCCAAATGACCAACATGCGGAAAAGGATGTTCTAATCCATGTGACCTGTTTGTTTGTAGAAAATGTAAGAAACCTCCACACACCCCTCGTGACTGTAGAGAGCCCGATAAATGTTTCAAATGTGGATAGATGTGACATTTTAATGATGTCTGCCATAAGAAGCAAAAGAAGGAAAAACCTAATACAAAAGAAACCCACAAGAACCCTGTTGTGATAAGGTACATTCATCCTAATTAAACAACTTCTATAATAAAATACTGTTTAATACTGATGCTAATATAAGTTTTATATATGCCCTTTTTAGAGTTTTGATTAATAAACTCCTTATAAATTAGATAAACCATTTATAGTATAACTAGCAGACGAAAAGGAAGAAGAAATTGTAGATATGATCAAGGATTATACCATGCGGATTAGTAATACCTTGATACCCACAGACTTACTATCAATTAAACTTTTTGACATAGCAATGGGGAAGGATTGGTTAGCTAATCGCTAAGCTAAGATACTGTGTGATAAGAAACACATTTGGAATAAGGGGTCGAATGGGATGTAACATTTGTGTAAATCGGGTTTCGAAAACCCGCCCCTTTTATCAATCATAGAATAATTTGTTTTCGTGTTTAGATATTTATGTATAAAAATAAATTTATAAAATTTAAGGATCTAACCCATTAATCAAGAAAAACAAATCAACTAATTAATAACTAGTTATAATAATAAAAACAAACAAGGAATAATGGTTTTAAAAAAAATGAATGGGTGAACCGGGAGTCGAACCCGGGTTCCCCCAGCACACACACGCAACAACACCGCTGGTCTACACGCACGTATTGTGAGAATATTGAGAACTTAAAGCTCTTGTTTCAAATGTATGTTGAAACCTGCAACAACTGGCAGCGAATCAAGGACGCGCTTTTCCTTCTTTTGAAATCTCCAATAGCTAAGCGGGATGTATTTTTGGCAAACTCGATTAGCCCGGCTGTCATCCTTCTGGCTAATCTTCCAATCATCGATTAACCTTACCAAAATCGAGCAAAGTCGGAACCTCCGCCACCCCTCTCTATAAATACTAGGCGAACTCTCTCAATCAACTCGCTCAATTCCTTCTCCTCTAATCGTAAGTTTACTCTGCTCAAACCTTTCCCCTCTGTTTCACCGGAAACCGCCGCTCCTCGCCGGAGAACAGAAGGAAACGCCATCGTTGGTAACAATCCTCCACCTAACTGTCGTAATTCATGTTTAGATTCTTTATCGAATAAGAATGAGAAATCACACTTCTGAATTAATGGTTATTCGGGCGGGTAATTGTTTTTGGGTTTATTCAAATGAAGAAGATGAGTTGCAGAATGTGTGTGTATATAATAAAATTCGAGTTATAAACTGGGTCAGACACAAGTCCAGTGGTGAACTGTGTGCACACTAATCGCACACGATCCGAGTTCGATACTTGAACCTGGCACCGTTTTTCTTTAAACTATTCTTGTTTTTTAAAAACCAAATCATGCTGAAATCCATTGAGTTGTTAAATATAATACAACTTCTATAAAATACGGGTTAAACACCCAGCCCAACTGGTTGGGCCGGGTGCAAACCAATCGCAGAGTCACTGGTTTGAGTCCCTGTTGTCAACCCGGTTGAAACATTTTTTCAAAAATTAAATAATTACAAAATTCTGAATGAAGCTAACAAGATTATAAGATTAATTAAAAACCGGATTCTTTCGGGTTAGACACGTAGCTCAGTTGGAAGAGCTGCGTGCACGCAACCGGGAGGTCGCGAGTTCGAGCCACATCCCGCGCAGGCAAACAGTCAACGAACCGGTCAGGCCTTGTCAGACCTGACAATATATATATATATATATATATATATATATATATATATATATATATATATATATATTTTATTTTTTTATTATTTTCATTTTTATTTTTATTATTATTTATTATTTATATCAAGTATACATTATTATTTTAATTTTAAAACATAAAAAATAATAAAACAACTAAAATCTCAACTTCCTAAGGATAAAATTCTCAATAATAATACTATCTCGAATCTAATAAAGAGTATAAATCAAATATTAACCTGTTTATATTTACCGATTTATCGTGTATCATTTTAGGTTAGTATTCTTTCGTCGATCAAATCCTCAACTCGTGCGCTTTCATTATCAAGCAAGGAACGCACCCAGTGTGAGTGAATCTCTACAAATTCCCCGTTTTAATCACGTTTTGGGGTGTATCATGTGTCGTACAATTCCTTTATTTATTTAAACATTTGTGCTTATATCATCTTGTGATCAAATGTGTAATGGTTGTTGTGTGATTATTATGTGGATTAAATTTATCATTTCAGTGCACTCATTTCATTAGGCCCATCAGTTCCTCGTGGGATACGGGTTGAGCATCAGGTGCCTCATTAGATCGGCTCCGTTTGATTGAGCCTTGATCTCAAATACATCATCATTCATGTCATATATTCATCTAATGTGGTTTGTGATTTTTTACATATATATTTGCTCACATGTGATTTATGCACGAATTTTCGTTATTAAATAAAACAAGCAATTATTTAAAATGTTTTATCAAGGTTCACTCGCCAACTTTTGTTGACCCAAAATTCCCCTATTTTACATGATACAGGTGATCCAGTTGAGGAAAAAACACTTTGGATAGCCTAGAAGAATAAACAAGTTATTGCGTTGGAATAAACATTTAGTTTTGTTTTTTTTTTGTATTTGTATGAATTTTTGTTTATTGGATATTTGAATTTGTAATTTGAATTTAATAAATATGAAACTTCGTAGTAAACATCATGAGCTTTGGTGATAACCCAATCATGCCCCGACTTTTATTCCGCTGCGGGTCGGGGTATGACAGATTGGTATTAGAGCTTGTGGCTATAGGGATATAGGATAGGTTATTAGACCTTAGAGCCTATACTATAGTCAATTAAAGTTTAATTGTTTATGTGTTACATGCAAAATTCATGATGTTTATATGTTTCGTGTTCACACCCAATATTATGCAAGCACACTCACAAGTAATGTTAATATGCAATGCTCATCATAGTTCATATCCTCATAACATGCCATATCTATGAAAGCACACACCTCACGATTTCCATGATTTTTGCAATGATTTCGTATTTTTCAAATCACATCAAAGTGAGTTCTCACGACGGGCATGTAGTAATGGAAGGGTACGAGTACCGGTAGTCGGAACGTCCTGTCTAGGCTTGGCATTCGTTAAATCCAAAATAAAGGACCCTTTTGCCTACCTGGGGACTAACGATGAGAGTACGAAGGACCTATTAGGCCCAAAACATGCTTATACCAAACGTCGTGTGAGCTAACCCCACTTTGAGTGTCATTGTGTCTACACCTGGACACCCTCCTACCATTTCATCTCGCAATCATGTTTTACGATTTTCTTCGGGTGGTGCGAGTGTTAACCCGCCGACACCAATGTGAATCCTACCAAGCCCAATAGTCATGGGGGCCCACATGACTACACAGGCAATGGTATGGGGGACATTGGAGGCCCAACATGAGCAAACCCAAGACGTCCTATGGATGTAGTTAAATTATTTTCAGTTATGCTGTTTTCATTCTTTTTTTTACGACACATGACACCTAGGAAATTCTTGAACTCACAATCTTCCTACATATGTTCCTGTAGATGTCGGCTAGGCAATTACGTGGAGGTAGAAAGTCAAACGAACGCTTGGCCACACAAATTGCTAAACAAATGGCCTCAGTGCTTCCTGACATGTGCTACAAGTTCAACAAGCCCTCACCGCTAATCCCATCAACCCCCCCAACAAGAAGACCAAAGCATCGCCAACCTCCTCCAAACTCCCAAAACACCT
>CAMTDV010000631.1:0-17123 GCA_947069175.1 Scalesia atractyloides | reverse complement strand
AAACATCATTTCTTAATTCGTCTGGCCCATTATGACTTACGTCATATGGTATCCTTTTTCAAAACTCCTTATTTATTTGTCATCGCATGACTAATTTACTGTTTTACCCTTTTTATCGTAATTCATGGTTTAATACCATATTTACTTGTTCCAACCCGTATCTATTTGTGTTGAAACTTTATATTTCGAATTCTCTTCCCGAATACCCAAAATGCTTGTTCAACTATGTAAGTAATTCTACTATTTTAAGGATGTAAGCTTTACTTACCTTGAATTCCAATTATGCCTTCTTCCGCGTAATTGTTCTGTTTGACCCGCTTCTTCCCAAGCCTCCACCTAGCTTGTCAAGCGTCAAACTATCATTTATCATTCGCAAGATGCTTAGGTTAGTCATTATTTAACACGACTATTCCATCTTACGAATTTATATCAATTCACTACTTGTTCATATTATAGGTCAGTTTGACTTCTAAAAGTCAACTACATATTAACATTTGCAAACGCACAGATAAGCAACAAACTCATTTAGGCATTTATCAATTACTCGACATGCAATAGTTTTAGGCTACCCTCTTATCTAAATTTCCAATCAAGTTCATGTCGTTTCTTTCATTTAAACAAATCCAAGCGATTAATAACATCAAATTAACTTAACACTTATTTCATCATTTCATACAAAACCATTCCATAGCAAGTATGAGTATGTACTCAAACTCATAATTTGTTCAAGTAACTTCCTACTATTATCATGCATGATGATTCTAAACATAGATATATCATCAACTTCATCATATTATTAAAACCCACTTCAATATCTACTTGTTAATCACTACAAGTAATCATACCTCAAATATTTCATAATTTCACTATATCAAACGAAATTATGCATATATATGCACTCAATTTCATTTTGGATCATAATTCAACAGTTTGATTACAAGTATTCTACTTGTCTCTAGTTACAACTTTCACCAATCTACGTTTTTAAACATACCTTATGATCCCCTAGTTTAGGTGATCTAAAATTCATGTTCCTGCACAAGATTAAGCTCAATTTCTCTTCTAATTTTGATGATCTTGGAGATTAGGTCAAGAAGGAGTTTCTCCCTCCTTCTCTGCTCCTGGTCGACTCACACACACACATTAAGTGTGTGTTGTGTTTTAATTTTTTGATATATATAATACAAGTTCCCTTTTTGGCAGCCTTGGTCCCTCAAGTTTAGTTTTGATTAACAATGAGACTACAACTCATTGTTTGGTTACTTGTATGCATGTTTTTAGCTAGGTTTATTTGTTCCTAGTCATTTTGTTGACGGGTTCACTTTCACCACTAACGTCTTTTACCATTCTTTAATATTAACGTGATTTGATTACTAAACCCGTTTTTAAGATGTTACACATGGTGGAGGTGATTCGTCAATGAAAGCACCAGAATGATGGGAATCTTTTAGTAGACAAACACTTCCTAGAACAATTGAGAGAAGAAAAGAGTTTTGAAACATTTTTTTAAATATCTTTCAAAAACAAATTACAAGAAATAAATATGTAATGGTTATGATCACATGATGTGATGCCCATGTACCTTATTTCTTGGAGACATGCATGTAACAATAACCTACCATGCTCCACTAACTACCCACAAATGTATAACTAATTAACATGTGATGAAAATAAAAATGCATGCTGCAAAAATCCTTCAGAAGAATATTCCTTTGAAACTTGCGGATTAATCCCTAAGTCAGCTAGGTTTCTTTTGCACTCGTTTGGGCCTCTTGACTGCTTCACTATTCTGCTGGGCCGCTTCCTCTTGAGTCAGAACTGGGCTTGCAGGAGACCAGCGTGCCAGGAATGTATCAATATCTATTTTGATTCAGTATTTAAAATGAACAACGGTACTCACTGATTTTAAATTAATTGTAAATAGAAACGTAAACGCTATCTTAAATATAAATTTAATGTTAAAGAAAACTAAAACTAAAACATTAAACATAAAGAAAAGTAAAAATATAAAAATAATAAAGTTCAGAGAAATGAAAATTAAGCAAGAAATACAAAAGCGGCAATAGGCTGAAAGCACTATTCACACAAGTTAATTATAATTTACGTCAAAATGTAGACTAATCGAAAACACGCATAAAAAATAAGCACGAAAACATATTATACTTGAACTGACATATTCCCAAAAAAAATTAGGTCGAAACGTAAACCAAACTGAATTTATACCAACACGTACAAAAAAATAAGCACGTAAGAAAATAATGTTTTTTTTATAAAATGGCACAGCACGTTGCGGCGTTGCCGAAACGTAAAGTGACTTGAATTTATACCGGCTAATGAAAACGTGTTATATTTGACCTAACTCGTTTCGAACAAAAATTACGTCAAAATGGAGACCAACTGATAAACGTACATTGAATAAGAATGAAAGCATATTATATTTGACCCAACTCATTTTCCGGTGAAAAATAAAATTTACGTCAAAATATAGATCAACTGAAAATGTACATAATAATAAGCATAAGAACATATTAAATTTGACCCAATTCATTTCCAGAAAAAAATTTTACGTCGAAACGTAAATTCAACTTGAATTTATTCCGACAAGTACATAAATAAAAAAAACATAAAACTCGATAACAAAGTTTATAAAAAGTTAAAGGGTTGTAGACGCCAATACTGAAAGTTAAAAGATAAAACTATAATAAATACAAAAGAGACAAAGGAAAAAAAACACATAACTTGCAATTGTTATATATAATAATAATATATAATATATAATTAAAAAAAAGTCTATTATCAAGCATCAAGTTACATAATTAGTCCTTTTAATATAAAATGATTGAAATACCCTTAACCTAACATAAAACTAAAATTTGTTAGTCTTAATACCCTAGTTTGTTAAAAATGAAAAGTTAAAACCTTAGAATGTAACTCTAAACTATTAGTACTTGATCTTGTTACTTTTCATAAACCAAAAAGACTTAGAATGTAATTAACTCCATTGTAAAATTTTATGTTATTTAACTGAAGAATACTTGACAAAACCTATTATTAATAATGTATGTAACGTAATAATAGCCATATAATAACTCTTATTTTTTTATTGTAAATAAATTTACATGAAACATTTATGGTTTGGTATAAATTTTGCGAGTTAACACATTACAACGAGTGTGTGTGGTTCAACGTTTTACGTTTATTTATTTTTAATGGTTTAAACACCTCATCGCAACACGCGTTTCCTATTACGAGTTAGTTATCATTTTCGATTTTTACGTTTAAGTCTAATTTTTACGAATTAACATGCCGTAACGTGAGTGGTTAACGTTTTTAGATCTTATTTTTGTTTGATGTATCTGTCTCGTCACAACGCACGGGTCTTAAATAGTTATATTTTATAATTAAAAGTGAAAGTGAAACATTTAAAGTGATCTAAACAGGATTAGTAGGTTTTTATTATTTACGAATTTTGTCATCAAAAAGTTTTACCGCAGTAGTTTACATTAAAATGAATTTACGTTTGGACTTGTTAATGGTATGGGCCCAATGGATTGCTACGCACAACAGGACGGTTTGACAGCAAGAAAAAAATATAATTATATATCTAAACTTTTTAAATATTTCTAGGTTTAATAGGTTGATTAGCTGATTACTGTTCATGGTATTATAGCATAGTGATATTTTGAGAGTGAGATAAAGCTTAGAGACTATTAGAATTTGGGTTCGATTCCCAAAGGAGTATTTTTCTTAAATTTATTAGGTTTCCTCCTGAATGGTGTATAAGCATTATAGCCTAGTGGAGATAGATATGAACGAGTGCTTCCGTTGGTGGCTCAATATACTCGAATGGTCAGTCAGTGATCCAAATTGCCGTTTAAAAAATATATGACTATCGTAATATAAATTTACAAAGTAGATAAAAGAATGGAAAACGTACTCAATTTAATTAGTTTAGACAAAAGTTCGTTTCGACTTAGTCATTCATTTTTACGATATGGTTTCACGTTTTGGTATTTGTCGAGTTAACACGTGTGTGGTTTAACATTTTTACGTATATTTTTTGTTCGGTTTTAAAGGTTCCTGCCGCAACGCACGAATGCTAAGTACTATATAAATTTTACGAGTTAGTTTCTCTCTTATATATATATATATACACACACGCTAGTACTATTACTGATAATAATAATACACATGCATGATTTTAATAGGATTTTGATTTTAATTTGGTTAAATCAAATTGTGTTTATTTAGATAGTACAAGTTTAATTGGGTTACACTAGTTATTCAGGTGAGATACACTTTTACTTAATCTAGGTGTTCAGACATATATTTTGTCAGGATTCGAGTTCATATAAATTCCAAACGGTATAAATTTGAGTTATTGTATGTTTACATCGTCGTAACGCACGGTGGATAAAATATTAGTTTTGTATAATGTAAATGTAATAAACAGTAAAAAACTAATGTAAAATACAATAGAGTAAACTGCCAAAATGGTACATGAGATTTGGTCACTTTTACCACTTTAGCCAAAAATAAAACCTTTCGAATTTGGGTCCATGTGATTTTAATTTTGTTGCCATTTTTATCCAAAAGCAAAATCTGGTCAGATTTTTAAGTTAATATCCAATATTTTTTGTCTTTTTCCTCGCTTTTAATGAATGACAGAATGGTCAAATTTTTTAATTTGTTATAATAAAACGTTAAAAGACTATTTTACCTTTCATTAAAAGGGGGAAAAAGACAAAAAAAAAAATGAATGTTAACTAAAAATCTGATCAAATTTGTATTTTGGATGAAAATAGCAAAAAATTGAAACCATAGGAAGTCAAATTTAAAAGGTTTGAGTTTTGACCTAAAGTAACCAAACCTCGGAGTCAATTTTGGCAGTTTACTCAATAAAATATAACTAGGGGTATATAAACTTGCGTGTTGCCACGGGATACCACACGAATTCGGTTGTTATTAGCTTGTCAGACTACCAGCAGATACTATGGCAAAGGAAATAGAAAACCCAAAAAGCTGGGGTGGGTCGATTTTTAACAAAAGTTAATTGTAAATAGAAATACAAACAATGACAAAAATAACATTAATAAAAAAGAACCCTAAACTTAAAGTATTAAAAAAGCTAAAAACATTCATTAAAGAAAATGTTTTTTATATACCTAACTTAAAATAAAAATATCATATATGTTAAATTTTAGTTTATGCTATATATAAGTAAATAAACAGAAATTTTTTCGGTTCGGTACACTCGCTATAGCAACAGTGAGAGAAAACTTTAAAATAAAATCGTGATATGTACAAAAGAATATTTATATATATTTTTTTTATCTATCAAAGACCATAAGGTCGGATACCTATCGAAACATTGATACCAGGTTGATTCGATAAGGTATTGTGCGACATCATTACAATATCAGTACTCATATAGTTTACTTTGCAAAAATAAAGTTCATTTTGAATACACTCGTTTAAAATAAAAAGAACCTTATATTGCAATGTTAAAAGAAATAAATACATTAACGTATTTTTTTACATTGACAACCTAAATGAAATCAAACAATAAAGAAAGTACTATTAAAAATACTAAA
Organism: Scalesia atractyloides; assembly: GCA_947069175.1. NCBI lineage: Eukaryota > Viridiplantae > Streptophyta > Magnoliopsida > Asterales > Asteraceae > Scalesia > Scalesia atractyloides. The sequence continues at coordinate 11,529 of CAMTDV010000631.1, read as the reverse complement.
GAAAATAAGTGATCAATTAAATTACGTTGAAACTTCATGTAAAAGATTAATAAATATAAGTGATCGATAAAAAAAGTGCATATGTTTAAGTTATTATTTAGTATTATTATATGCGGTTTTTAAAGTATGTTTGCCTAAATGGGGTGTCTTCAAGGCTCCCAGAACCAGCTCTAGGCAAGCAACACAATTGTTTTTCTATCATTAGCACTACTGAAAATAAGCTACAATCTTTGGCTAATTGTTTGACTGTTCCTAAGGTCAAACGGTAAATTTTATATATAGAAACTTTTACAAACTTGACGCCAAAAATAATGTTAATAAAAAGGATCCTAAACTTAAAAGTAATAAAAAAGCAGAAAAAAGAGTACAATAAAGAAAATGTATTTTATATACCTAACTTAAAATAAAAATATCCTATAAATGTTCTTTTTAAATGATTGAGTGATTAATTGATTATAGAAGATTGATTGTATGTGTGATTGTTTATTTTGTATGGATACATGTTGCAAACCAAAGTGTATTAAAACATAAAATAGGTCAAATATACTTACTGTTTGTTTAGAAATTTCATGTAAGTGAGTTGATGTGTTTGAGAGTTTGGGAATGACGAGTTATCCTACCAGGATAAACAAGGGGTGTAAATATGACGGATTGGATTAGGAATTTGTATGCGGAATTGTAACTTAGTATGAAATTACATAAAAGTCATCTTGTTAAATCTAAAATTGGGCATCTTATTTATGTGTTTTTCATGGGCACTATTTCACCCATTGGTAGTCCAAGTATGAGGAATCTTAATTCAAGATAATGTTCACAATAATGCATAACATTCAACCATGATTTTGGTTGGTGTTAAGATTCTGTTTGTTGGATATATATATATATATATATCTCTCCCTATATATAGTTATATAATATGTATAATCATCATAAGTATCATAGAGTACCAAGTAATGGTCATGCAAGGAGGTAGGATGAATTTCATTCATTTAACCTCATTATATGGATTCACCAAAACACAAAATAGTCAATTTAATTGATGATTTTGGTTGGTCGTGAATATGAACAAAATAAAATATCCTAATTCACCAAGATAACCAAGTGAGTAAACTAGACGAGTGCATTTCAAACATGGATAGTGTTTGAAGACTTGGTGTAGTTTGTTCACTTTGTTTACTTGAAAATTGTTTGGTGACTTAAGGATTGACTAACTAATTTGCTAAGTAACAAGTGAAGTAGTGGAATCTAAGTTGGAGAACCAAGGTTTCTATTGTTCACACCTAACTAAAACACAAGTCTTTCAACATTGGAGGTTGAATGCTTGGTTGATTGCCACACTTTTGTATGTCATTTGGGAATTTTAAGGCAACAAGTATTTAAGGTTATGAACCTCTAATTTTCTAGAAATTAACCATAACACAAGCGTCACAATATGAGTTTAGTTAGGAACAAGGATGGTGTAAGATTTCCACAAGATGAACAAGAAACAACACAAGTTGTAAAAGTTTTATAAAATCATAAGCTAATCTGACTGTGAACCTCAAGTTTGGTTATGTACCACCTTATTACACCTTGGTCAACATTGGATAACATCCTTAGAGGTTATCCAATTAAGAATAGAGCAAGAAACATGAAGAAAATGAAGAAAAATATGCTTAAAACTTATTGTCTTTAGACTTGGTATAATCTGCCTAACTTGAAGAATTCTTGAAGATTTAGAGAATCTACGAGTGGATTGAGGTGTGTAAAGGGTTGAGGAGTTGTGGGAGGCACCTATATCTAATATAACATTAGGGTTTGGGTTAATAAAGGCTTAGGAGGTGATTGGGGTGAAAACGGTGGAGAAAATGGACCAACTCGCGAGCTGCCAGCTGCGTATTGATGCTCGTCGTGTCACGTAACGGGCAAACACTCTCCCATCGCATGGCGCGACGTTTTAGGTTTTCCAAAACTTTTGGTTTTGTTCCCTTTCAGCCCTTGCACTTTGATTATAGACTTTTATTTTAACATATTTTCAGGTATTCAAGGTATATTCGAGTATGCTATAAGTATGATAAATGTATAAATGATATCACGAATGTATTGTATGCTTCGGTTTGCATGTAAACACGTGTTTGATGATCGATTGCATAACAATTAAGTCTGAATATAACATGTATGCATAAGGACATGAATTTCCATTAGTATCGAAGCCTCGGAGTACAATGATTGAAATGGAGTACGTTTATTTGTCTTAGCTTATAAATATTTAAAGTACACATGGTCTGAATTTTTTAATGTCACACACATATACATGTGAATACTTTTAATTATTATATGCTTAATATTATGTGCCTTACATGTTGATATGTGCTTTATTATTTATCCATAGTTTATTATATTTTATTTTCTTGTCAAGTTTGCACACACTATACTAAGTGAAGTGCCTTGTAGCAGTACTGTTAAATTCAATAAAAATTAGACATAATATTTTCGACACTCCAATGTCTCGAAAAAGAGGCCAACAAATTAATTACAACCAAGAAATAAAAATCATTCCTATATGAATATCTAACATCAAAATTCTCTCAATCTTGATTCAATTCATTTCGGTAATGGAAACATATATGGGTTTTAAAATCTCAAACAAACGTAGCTTTGTGCATAGTGTATTTATTCTACAAAATTAAAAAATAAAGAATTTAAAAAAAATGGTCAAAGTTTTCTTATTTCACACGACCTATAGCTTCTATCCGTATCCAACTACCTAACTTGTCTCCCGCTTCAGCAACATGAACATTATTAACCGACTCCTTTAGTCATTAATTTGTTGGCCTCTTGTTTCAAGACGAGGGAGTGTCGAAAATATTTGTTACTCCGGCTTCCCTGTTAAAAAAGTCACAAAATACTCAGTCTATTATATTCTAGCATGTCATTGTGGATCAACTAGCTGAATGGTTCCCCACGACCATAGGTTGTAGCCTGGTATCTCCACCGTCATTAGATTCGCTCTTCGAGACTTGAGTATCGCATAGTCGTGTAGTCGTATATTCACATAGTCACATAATCGCTCTATTCGCATATTCACATGATTGTAGCATCTAATTTGGTATGTATGAATTATTGTTGTTGTTTACATATTGTGATCAATAGACCAACACTTGAATAGCAAGTTAAATATTTTCTTAAAAATAATAAGAATATTGTTTTATATAATATTGATTTGGTCACCAACATTTTTCTTGACCCAAATTACTTAGGTCTGATGAGTTGAAGATGAAGACACGTAGGATGTGCCTTAGAAAATAATTTGGATTTTATGTGGTGTTTCGTAACTTTGAATTTTGTATGAATTATTTGAAGCTTATATGTTATGTGACATTATAATTTGACATGATTACTTATTTAAACTTATAATAGTTGCCATAAGCTTTGGACAATCATCATGCCTCGATCACCATTGCTGTGGCTCGGGATGTGGCACATAGGTTATTGTAAGTAGGAATGTAGAATGTAGAGAAGATGTATTGTATTAAGATATTGTTCGGAAAACAATGAGTAATGAAGTATCAGAAAAAGAAAGTATTCATATTAGGTAGAGCTAGTTCATGGGAAAGGAAATATAAGTCATACTAAAGCTAGTATAAGTGAGAAGTCAATTTGAGCCTGAACCAAACTTACAAGAATACATCTTGGTGAGAGATAGATAAAAAGAAAAGTTGTTAAGCCTTTAAAGTTTAGAGACAATGAAGACATCTCTAGTGTTGCTTTTATGGTTGCAGAGAATGAAAGTATCTATGAACCTTTAACTTTTGAAGAAGCTGTTAATTCAATAGATAAGGATAAATGGAGTAGAGCAATGGATAAAGAAGTGGAGTCTCTTTACAAGAATGGTACCTGTATATTGGTAGATAAGCTTAAAGATCATAAAATGGTTCCTTACAAGTGGAATTATAAAGTGAATAAAGGTGTAAACCAGGTGAGGGTCCAAGGTATAAAGCAAGATTGGTTGACAAAGGGTTTACTCAGAGGGTTGGGATTGATTACAATGATTTTTTCCCTATGGTCAAGCATACATCTATAAGGTTAACTCTGTCGTTAGTTGCTTCAATGGATTTAGATCTAGAGCAATTAGATGTGAAGATTGCCTTTTTACATGGCAATATTGAAGAATAGATTTATATGATACAGCCTAAAGGGTATGAAGTTAAAGGGCATGAAGACCAGGCTTGTTTTTTTTTTATGAAATCCCTATATGGTCTAAAGCAGTCTCCAAGACAATGGTACAGAAGGTTTGATGACTATATGATTGGTATTTGGTTAGAGGTGCACAAACCGGTTAATTTCCATAACCGGTTCGGTTAACCGTTTATGGTGGTTAATTTATACTTTTTGCTTTAACGGGTTATTGCTTTAACCGGTCCAGTTAATCACTTTAACCGGTTTGGTTATTAAACGGTTATTTTCGGTTAATTAACTGTTTTTTTCCTTTTTTTTGAATTTTCATTGTTTTTGGGATAACCAGTGTACTGATACAAAAACCTGTTGTTATACTAAATACTATAACTGTTTACTGGCCGACGGGTAAAATTAACCACTAATATGTTAATGTTTTACAGGTTAATAACCGGTTACAGTTACTTAACTGCTTTTCTGTATCCATTGCTTTATGTTAATGATACATTGATAGCTTGCAAATATAAGAGTGAATATTACTTAACTAAGCACGTTCTAATTCTAGAATTTGACATGAAAGAACTTGGGGAGGCTAGAAATATTTGGGTATGAAATTATAAGGAATAGGAATTTAAGACAGTTGAAACTTACTCAAAGTTCCTTTATCAAGAAGGCACTCAACGATTATCAAATTTCTAATTGTAAAGTGGTGAAACTCCTATAGCTTCTGATTTCTAGTTGTCTAGCAATGATTCTCTAAAGACAAAAGAAGAAAGGAAATACATGGAAAGAATTCCTTATGCTAATACTATGGGAAGTCTGATGTATATAATGGTATGTAAAAGACTTGATCGTGGGTATCTTGTGAGTGTGGTAAGTAGATATATTGAAGAGCCTGGAAAGAATCATTGGGAGGCAGTGAAGTGGATTCTGAGGTATTTAAGAGGTACACAGGATGTGGATTAAAGTTTAAACCAGTTGAAGGTTGTAGGGGTAAAATGGTCATTTAATGTCACACTTCGACTTACAGCGGATGTGATAAGTATGATATGATTGTCTTATAGCTTTTAACATTATTTAAAGTTAAGTAATTAATTAACAATATTAAATTTGTCACACAAAATCATGAAATCCTTCAAATAAAACAATACAATATCCAAGATTTAAAATGCAACATAAGTCTTGATTAATTTATTCTAAGGCACATCTTATGTGTCTTCTCAAGTAGCTATCAACTTGTGTAGCTGTTTCATATGTAAAAGAAATTTGGGTTAACAATAGTTGGTGAATAGATCTTGTAATTTTATTTAATTTAAAAAGATTAATTAATTTATTTAAATAAAAGTTTAACATGCAGTGCAAGTGTGAAAAGTGACATCAAATAAGAACCCAATAATCACCAATGCATAATTAAAGAATATAACATGATATAATGAAACATAAGTAATAAGTAATGAAACAATGATGATATTCAAGCCCCAAGAGGTGAAAGGCGTAACAATGATGCGATTCAAGCTCCGAAAGGCGAAAAGCTAGACTATGAAACCACGACACAAAGTGGTAAACACGTAGCATGTATATGAAATAAGTAACGAAAATACACGAGATAAAACATGAGCACATATGACACGTTGCCTTGCATGTTAGAAATAAATGGTACAAAACCTATGTAACATGACATATGAAACAACCCGAAACATTTAAGTAACAAAAGTAGGAAAATAAGATCTACTCAAAGGTGTTGCGTTTCCTTTAAATCCTTAGCTAAATCACACGAGTAATGAAAGAGAGATGGCACCAAAAGACACAATCACCCTAAATATTTATTATAAAACCAAAATACTTAAATAGAATAACATAAGGGAAAATATATAAATATATTATTACAACCTAATACTTGGGGTTTTCGTCCTAAAAATATATATTAAACAATTAGGATATTCCTATGTAATTAAATGTCATATGTAAATATATCTAGTCTTTATGTGATCAAATAGTCTTCACTAATATTAAATATTTATTTGTATTGCTGTTAGGTATTTTATGATATTTGTATATATCTAATTTTTTTAAGGAAAGCTATATATATTTAAAGGTTTTCAAGAGGTGGACTTGATAGAAAGAAAGTATATCTTTTTGATAGTTCTATTTTAATAAACATGACTTTTTTATATATACTTATATTTCATTTTCCCCAAAAATTATCTTTTTCTTATATTTTGCATATTTCCTCTATAACATTTTATAGATAACAAAATATCATAGATTTCACTATTTAAATAGTCCATATATTTTTAACCCGAAACTAATATACATACATACATATATATATATAATATAATATATATATATAAATAATATATATATTATATTATATAATAATATATATATATATATAATCCTAATTTATGTATAGAGTCCTAAAATAAGTAAAATGATATTAACATTCAAAAAGACCCCAATACTCACATGACTTAACTCCACTATCAATTGATTAAACTGAAACCAACTTTTGTATAGGTTTTTGGTGTGACAAAATTTATGAAACCAATTCTAAAAGTAACAAAATTATGAAACATAAATTTTCTTATGACATTATTTTTAGATCTATTTTTATTATGATCAACACCAAGCCTATTCTAAAATTTTAAATATAAAATATATCTATAATCAAAATGCAAGCTAAAACTATGATCAAAACAATTCTATACTAAAACCTCATATGCTAAAAAGATATTGAAAAATAAAAATGACAATGAAGTGAGAAGGCAATGTGTAAAACTACCTTCCTTGGAAAAAGGTCAAGGTTGAGATAGAGATGAATTACAACCAAGGGTGGGATGAGGTTTCTTACTTCCACTTGATAGCTTGAGAGTCTTGTAACAATTTTGGATGATAAAGAATGGTGAAAGGTGGCTAGGGTTTGAGAAAGATGAGAGAGAAGTAGAAAATGAATATTTAGAGTGTGAAAGAGTTTAATGAATAATAATAGTGATTTTAATGGATCGATTATGTATTAATGATAATTGATATGAGTATGAAAAACCATTATTTTCATACAATGATTCAAACAATTCAAAAGAAAAGTTTTTGAGAGAAAAGAAAAGAAAAAAAAGAAAAAAAAAATAAATGGATAAAGCAAAATGCACAACTAGTTCTATTCACATGTATTTTTTTCTTTTCTTATTTTATTATTTTTTCTTTATTTAAGGCATATTAACTAAATTTAATATTTATATTTTAACCCAACAATTATTAGGTTAGTTAAATTTATACCCTTCAATAGTGCGAAACATAAATGGAAATAAAATTATCATTTCATTTATTCGGATAAATATCCGTTTTCAATGCGAGTCGGATTTGGGCACCCGTTTTTACAGATGTACAGTCTCCCATACTTTTAGGAATTTCGTCCGAAATTTGCGTTGGAGCATTCTTTGGATATTCAGCTTGCATTTGGTCTTCACGTTCCCAGGTAAACTCTATTCCACGTTTAGAATCCCAACGTACTTTGACTATTGGAATTCGACTGTGTTTCAACCATTTTTCATCACGATCCATGATTTCAATGGGTCTTTCAATAAAGTGCATAGACGCATCCATTTATATATCTTCAAGTGGCACATTGAGATTTTCATCTGCAAGACATTTCTTCAAGTTAGACACATAAAAGACCGGGTGAATCCTACTAAGTTCTTCAGGTACCAAGCTTGTAAGCTACCCTCCTGATTCTCTCAAGGATCTTAAAAGGACCAAATAACACGTGCTAGCTTGACTTTCACCCGGTCTTACAATTTCATCGATGTAGACTAGAGCGAGCTTCTTATTCTTGTAATCTTCATGGATCAGAATGAAATGAGCGGATTACGGGATACGGGCCCTATACTGTCATCCTTCACGCACACATAAAGAAAGGCGTGCCCTAGAAATTACGGGCCTTATACTGTCATCCTTCATGCACACCATATTGGTAGCTTATGCATGTTACGTTAAACCGGTGTAATGACTACTTGATTTGGTTTTAGTGTTGCTTATCAAAAGTTTTATTTCTATAATGAAATTCATTGCCAAATCAAGTAGTGTGAATAACATCACAACTCTTAGGCTTATTATCCATATTTGGCCTAGGTCTAAAAAGGGACCATCAAAGGCAAATTACAATCTGGACGTAATCCATATATTATTAGACAGTGGATCATAATGTCACAACTGTCATTGTCATAATTGACAATTATTATTAGCTCATAGGCTTTCATGAAGGACATTAAAATATGGCTCATTGGCCTGTCACTAAGGACATATAAATACGACACATAGGCCTGTCACTTTGGACATAACATATTGCACGTTGGCCTGTCACTTTGGACATAACATTGGCATGTTGGCTCGTCACTTTGGACAAAACATATGGCACGTTGGCCTGTCACTTTGGACATAACATTGGCACGTCATTTTGGACAAAACATATGGCACGTTGTCCTATCACTTTGAACATAACATATGGCACGTTGTCCTATCACTTTGAACATAACATATGGCACGTTGGCCTGTCACTTTGGACATAACATATGACACGTTGGCTTGTCACTTTGGACATAGCATATGGCACTTTGGACATAACATTGGCACGTTGGCCTGTCACTTTGGACATAATATATGGCATGTTGTCCTGTCACTTTGGACATTATACGACACGTTGGCCTGTCAATCGTCATCACATTGATGACATTAGCCGGGATCACATTGATCACATAGGCTATATAATAGGTCTGGACGTAGTCCTTTTACCTAGACGGCTAGTGCGGTTCCTCAAGTCACATTACCAGGAGTATAAACATTCCCTAATGTTATCATAAGAGTACCTTAATGGTTGATTAATAGTCCATGTCACTTTGGACCTTAACGACTTGGAGGCTTGAACCTAGTCCACCACCTCTGAACAGAAGGATAACTTCCCTTAACTATCCTGATAGAAGACACTTTTATCCTTAACTATCATTTCTTGGCCAAATATGTGGTCTGTGCCGCTTAGCTAATCAAACCATTAAGATCTTTTTGGAATTATATAGCAGAGCATAAATTTCGAGTAAAATCGAGACGTTCGTTTGAAGAGGATGAATACATATATATAATTCAAAATATTCCATTAAATGCCATTAAAAATTACAATACTAGAAATAAATGAAACAAATTGTCCATGCAAGGACCTAAAAGAAATAACAACGTCCATGCAGGGACTAAAGAAATAATAATGTCCTCGCAGGGACTAATATATATTATTAGAAGAGACTTCCCTCGTCCTTCTTTCCCTTAACCAACTCGGAGAGCTTCTTGAAGAACTTGTAACGCCTCGCTTTTTCGCATCCTTAATTTAGAAAATAAATATTTGTATCATAATTTGGGGCATTAAAACATAATAAAAATATATGTGTGTGTGTGTATATATATATTATTAATTGTTATTCATTATTCTTGTAACGTCTCGTATCTTTGTATTTCTATTTTGAAAATGTCCGTATCCGTATTCTAATTTTAGAAACCTTACATTCGTATTTTAATTTCAATCTCACAACTCGAGGCATTAATCATAATAAAATTCATATTTTATACATATTTTTTTTATTCACACAACCGATCATTTAAATACGTATTTATACGCAAACCGACACAATTATACGTATAAATACTTATACGCACATCCTCAATACTTGAATTATACTTTTATACTTTTTATATACTCAATTACATAATATATACTCAAGAAATACTAAGAAATATACCAATCATCTTTTCCACCTCATCAATCCACTTTCACCTTTTTTAACCAATCATATTTCACCCTTTTCCACCTCCTTTCTCCACCAATCATCTTCTCAATCATTTTCCACTTTTTTTAACCAATCATATTTCACCATTTTCTACCTCTTTTCTCCACCAATCATCTTTTCAATCCTCTTCCACCTTTTTAACCAATCATATTTCCCCCTTTTCCACCTTCTCTACCTATAAATACCAACCTCCTTCTACCATTTTATTCACACCATTCTTCTCTCCATCTCTCTAATTCTCTCAATATCTCTAAATCAACGAATTCTAAGAATTCTAAAAGGATACTAAGTGTTCCAACCATTCTTCTCTCAACCTCTCTACTTCTCTCAAATCTTCCAAGCAAGGAAGAGAACTCCAAGAGTTCTAAAATAAAACACTAAGTGTTTTAAAGGAAGCTTTGAAGCTCCAACCTCCAACTCTTCACGAATCACCAAAGGAAACTTTGCAAAATTGTGAGCATACTCTACCCCTTTTTACACTTTAATGCAATTTGGGGTGCAACATGTATAAATTACAAAATTTATTTTAAACAAAATTAAATGTGTTCACAATACCAAATATGGCATCAGTTACGCTTATGTGAGTTATATGTGTTAGTTCAAACTCGTCTATACATGCTACTTGTTATGCTTGAGTTTGTTTATGCTTATTAGTTTTGACTTATATTCTCATGATATCGTTATGCTTAGAATACTATGCATGCTAGTTGAGGAATTCGATTATATGCTATTGTTATGCAAAAGTGGTCTACATATTCATACGATTCGACTTGTATATATACTTGTCACAATCAAAACCAACTTTTATACTTATAATTAATTTCAAACTTGTATGCTCGCCAATACTTTTGTATTGATCTATGCTTTTAATACATGTTGCAGGAATTTTGATGACACATGGAACCTAGTAGGATTGCCTAGAAACGCATTTAAACTTTAAATACTTATTGTATTGTATTTGTTTCTCACATGTATTTCGTTTCAACATCTTGTATTAAATCGTTATCAATGAAATGAAATTATATTTGTTACGTGTCGGGATCTAAATTTTGTATTATTTGATTTAAACTATGTAAAAAGGTAATTATTAAACACTTGACACAATTAGTGTTATGAAGCCTCTTGCAATCTAGTTTTCGTCTCATCCCGATGTTTCCACCATCGGTTAGGGTGTGACAGATTGGTATCAGAGCCATAACTATAGGGAATTAGGTAGAATTGCCATGTTCGACCTAGTCTATAGTTTAAGTACCATACTCTTGACCATTTGTGATACTTGTCTAAATTGTTATTCTTTCTATCATGCTCCTCCCCCTTTTGGTCTTAAAACTTACAATATGTATTTCCTAAGACATGAAACACAATACACATTTTTTAGAATATTCTTGTTCCACAATCGAAATAACTCATCAAAACAGGTGTGATTCCCGCCATTGGTTCAAATTTCAATCCACTCTACATGTTATTTTGTGCGAAATTCACCATCAAGTCAGGAGTGATATCCATATCTTGATGTAAGTTTCTATTTCATAATCTAGTGGATCTT
>CAMTDV010000630.1:0-14760 GCA_947069175.1 Scalesia atractyloides | reverse complement strand
AAAATCAAAAAAAATCAAAGATTTTTTGAAAAAAATTAAACATTTTTTTAAGAGTTTTGGCAAAAAAATCACAAAAACTCGAGTGGAAAACTAAAAAAAAAAAATAAACAAGTTTTAAGCAGTGCGTCTGTAACATATCCCTACACATGAATGTAACATATGTTACACAAAAACTTGTTTATTTTTTTAAAATCTGGTCGGAGTTTTTTTTATTTTTTATTTTTGCTCAAAACCCTTAAAAACGTGTATATTACATGTGTAATTTTTTTTCAAAAAAAATACCGGGAGCTTTGAGTTTCCTAGGTTTTCTCACCATAAGGGGTTTCCATTTCATCCTTTCCTATATATATGTATATATATATATATATTATAAAAGGTGTGGCTTGATGAATAGTGTCACATCTTTTAATTTCCTCCCCTCAACTTTTTATATTAACTTTTATATCCCTTGCACTTTACTTAATTTATTTCTTTTCCTTTTCTTTTACTTATTTACATTCTTACACCGTAAACTTTAATAAACTTATCACACAACTTCTAATTTTAATAAAGTTTATCAACATCGATTGAATTCCCCCTTCAACGTGCTGATAATTTTACAAGTATATATTAAAAGGTGTAGGTTGATGAATAGTGCATTTGAAGAAACGTAGACCTAACAGACCGGGATCTGATTAGATCTAGGGTTTCGTTTCTGCATAAAGTTGGTTAATCCTTCGTTTAGTTTAGTTGTGATGATTGCCACTACCTTCCGACGATACCTGCAAAACAAAATGCCGTTAGTCTCGCCACGGGAAGAAGGAGGGTTCTCCCCGCGTGTGAGTTGTCTGACCTCCTTTCTTACTGATTGTACTAAGTGTGTCAGTTTACCGCTTTTCAATGCTTTTTCAATCTCTATTTACAAACTGGTGCAGTTGTCAGTTGTATGCCCAGTATCTTTGTGAAAGTCACAAAAGAGATTCGGGTCTTGACACTTCTTGTTCTTCATGGGCTAGGGTTTCTTAAACTGATAGTTCTCCATGCTCAAGACTTCTGCAGGAGATTTTGTTAGAGGTGTCCATTGTCGATCACGATTCTCTTGTTTGATTGCTTTCTGGGTGGTAATCTTGTTAATCGTTGTGCGAGCATCTACTGGCGAGTGAGGGGAATATGAGCTTTGATTCGAGTCCTTCCATCCTTTTTTAAACTTCCGGCCACCTCTACTCAGATCCTGAGGATGATTCTGAGGTAGTGGTGGTCTGTTAGAATTAAGGTTCCCTCAGTCTGCGTATAAACTTTGGCTGCTGCCATTAGCTTATCCCAGCTCTTTGGAAGGCCATTTATCCCAGAAAGTACTTTTATCATTTCGTCACATCTTACCGCATACTTGAACTATGCACGGATAAGATCCTCATGAACATCTCCAATTTCTAACACTTCTTTGTTGTAAAGAGTGATAACATACTCTAGGCTTTCATCATCCTTCTGCCAGATGTTCATCACATCTGAGGAATCTCTGACGTATCGCCTTTGCTGACTAAAATGCGTAAGGAATTTCTTCTTAAGATCGTTCCAAAAGGAAAGTTTACATGTGGGCAAATTATCAAACCAAAAGCGCGCGACGCCAGTAAGAGTCTGTACGAACAGATGGCACCACATTGGTAATGTCCATCCTCCAATTAGCCCTTCGCCCGTGAAAAGGCGCATGTGATCATCAGGATCAGTTAAACTGTTAAACTTCCCTACATTGGACGGTAACTTTGCTCGTTCTAGCAGAGCCAACGCAATTTCTCTTACAAATTTCGATTGCTCAGCTGCTTCAGCGGGTCGATACACCAGATTGTAATCATGTTCCGCCTCAGGATTGTATGTTGCATGTATTTTAGGTTGTAACTGACATGATCCGTAGACAAACGGTTAAAAACACTTACACTATCTCCTTCATCATAAGTCTTATCATATTCATCATGTTGGGTGTCCCGCTTCTGTGATAGCCGTGGGCCCAAACGTGAGTGAACAGATGTGCGAGGTTGAGCATTTTCTTCCTGCTTTCGATGACCAGAATGAACAGAATCATTCCTGGTTTTAGAGTACATCTCGGTTCCGTCTACAGACACACGCGAAGGCGCACGGGCATGGTTCTGAGTATCATAACTCAACACTCGAGGTGCCGGCGAAGCACGGACCTGAGGAGCACCAACCGGAGCTTGAAAAGCTGGAGTTCTGGTTTGAGCACATAGTTGAGCATACATAGCATTTAAAGCAGCTTGAGATTTGATTAGCCAAGACAACGGAGTCTCTCCAGGTGGTAAAATTGACGCGACATCAACATGAGGAGCTGCCGGAGTCACTGGAATGCTCCCATGATCTGGATCATACGAAACATCAGCTTCGCTGGACGAGTCTTCAACAATTTGTCCGTCGACCTTAGGACCGCCAACGACGCGACGGATCTCCGATCAAGGACCTAGAAATGATGATCCATCAGCCATGATGTTGTAGATCTGATTGAAACGTAACGAAAGATGAGAAGAGAATAGAAAATCAGTGGGCGTGAATGAAGAAACGTAGACCTAACATACCGGGATCTGATTAGATCTAGGGGTTTAGTTTCTGTATAAAGTTGGTTAATCCTTCGTTTAGTTTGGTTGTGATGATTGCAACTACCTTTCGACGATAGCTGCAAAACAAAACGCCGTTAGTCTCGCCACGGGAAGAAGGAGGGTTCTCTCCGTGACCACCCTCTGGCGTGAGAATAAGTATCGGTACTCGGAAAATAGTTTAAGTGAAGTAAGAGAGAGAGTGTAAGTGAGAGTGAATGAATTTCCTATACCTGATGTTACCTATTTATAACCGAATTTGGGCGCCAAAAGGAGAGATGGAAACTTAACGGAATCTTTGCCATCCCGTTAAGTGTTAATGTTACCGTTAGTGCACACGGATTGGTTCGTCATCTACGGGTAGGGAGATGCCACGTGTCCTCGTGAGATCACCATACTTTCTCGAGGTTACTATGCAATCATCGTGATCTTCTTGATTATCTGAGATGCTGCCACGCGGCATTCGGTTGTAACTGAAAGGTGCCCTTGCACGATTGGACATTAAATGCTTCTAGACGTTTCACAGCTGTGGCTCTCTATGGCCTGCTGCCACGTGTGCATTCTGATACAGCAGAAAAGATTCCTTTTGCCTCTGCACCATATCTTGTAAACAAAAATTCTTTGCTAAGGAAAAGTCTTTCAAAGTTAACTGTTTCCTTGCGCGAGCTACGCAAGGTAGTTAGATGATCCTTTTCCTTCTTAGATGTTTGGTGCAGAGAATTGTAAACCTCCTCTGTTGTGCTGTAGTCCGCGCAAGGTTTCTGGAAACCAACAATGACTCGGGAATTCTCAAGATTGACTATCTTCCTTACGCGAGCCGACGCAAGGTAGCTAAATGATCTTTTCCCTTCTTTGTTGTTTGGCGCAAAGTTTGCTAAGTCCCTTCTTTGGTACAAATGTCTGCGCAAGGTTTTCTTGGCAGAAATGGAAATGGTTTCTTGCTTGGCGCAAGGATTTGGGACCATACCCCTTCAAGTCCCCCCAGTCCAGTGGTGCTCCTATGCGCAAGTAGCAAGTAGGTGGAGCACTGGACTAAAATAAAAAAATTGTAGTGATGTGATGTAGAAGATGGTTTTTTTTTGCGCTGAAGAAAAGAGCAATTTCATGGAGTGAAACTTTTGGGATAAGGAAAGACCTTTTTTGAATTTTGAAAAAGTTGTCCATTTGTCAGGAGTTGGTGAGAGACAACGTGCCGTTGTGACGTTTTGAATACTGTTTGACAGCTGCCAACAGTTGTTAACCGTACAACATTAATTGCTTGACGACATGTGTGGTTCACACGAACGCGTGAAGACGGTTACTGTTCCCCACTCGCTCTGACATTTGCCTAGGGTTTTGAAAAAGTGTGAAGGTGGTTACACGGTACCCCGACACTAATTGCTATCCCTTTATATAGACACCACCATTCATCATTCTTGCTTTACGCTTTCAAAATACTCTTCACCTTCATTACAGAAATCGCTTATCTCTGCAACTTTTCTTCACATTCATGGCCACCAGTTCGAATATTTCTGAAGTAGCCGATATGCCGACTACATCAACCCTACCACCGTTGAAGTGGAAGAAAAAGGAGTTTGATGCCCTTGTCACAAATTTCTTATTTGCCAAATCTTGGGGGGCTTTCTATCCAAAGGAGAATGCTATGGCGGCAGATGCTCCAGCCGGTTATAACATTATTTTACGATTACTTCGCCGAGGGAAATTTCCGACTGCCGGTTACTCATTTTATGTTAGCGATTCTTGATTTTTGTAAGTTCCACATCTCCCAGTTGAATCCCATGGGGATGGTTAGAATTAGACATTTTGAGTTTGTTTGTCGGTCAATGAATATTATTCCGACCGTTGAGAAGTTTAGGGTATTCTACCAATTGCACTGCTCTCTAGGGTTTTATTCCTTTCAGCAATGCCTTCAAGCCAAACGCCTATTGCTCGTGCCTCCTAAATCTTATCACGATTGGAAACAAAAGTTTTTCTTCACTAAGGCGGCAGTGATTCCGATGGCGATGACATTCCGGGCCGGAGAAGAGATAGAGTTGGAGACGCTGGCCATCCCTAGTAATGAGGTGTGGTATCAAGACATCAAGGATGTGCCCAACATTATTTTACCAGAAAGGGCCTTGATTGCCGCGGGTATGAGCATCTTGTGGAAGGTTGACAGACGGGAGAAACCAGTCTATATGGAAGATGGAGTTGGTATGTTATTTGATCAACTTCCTGTAAACATTATGTGTCTTGCTTCTTATGTGTGTTATGTGTCGTGGATATAGTTACGCCCTAACATATGGTGGCATTTAAAAGGAAGACTGGGAAGATGATGGTGGTGCCTAGCGCTGAAGGCGAAGCCACCTGGTTTGAGCAGATCTTGGGGAATTTTGAGTTTCCAAAGAAGGAAGATCTTCAAGCGCAACCCTCCTCAACCACTGGTAAGAAATTTTGCCATCGAGCCTAAGTGGATATTGCAAAATTACCATTCCTGTTGGATTTTGAGTAATATTGCAACTATAACTTATGGTGCGTCGATGTTTGTTGATTTTGATCATGTAGGTGTCTTACTAAACTTGGGCGTAGGCCCAGACTCGAAGAAGAAGAAGAAATAACCTGCTTCAACAGTCCCACCATTTGATAAACCTGAGGTTACGAAGAAGGCTGCCAAGAAAGGTAAACACTTAGTGCCTAATACTTGGTGTGACTATGTAGTCGTGTCTGATTCCCTCGAAGGTCTTGTGCCTGTAGGTTTGAGAATTCCTAAGGCGGAGCCCGGTACTGGCGCGGATATACCGGCGGCCAACCCTGATGATCAAATTGATTTAGAATCAAGCCCTGAGCCTTTAATTATAGATTCCAAGAAGAGAAAAGCTGCCAGCCCCGAGAAGCCTGCGCCGCAACCCAAGAAGATTGCTAGGTCCCGAATAGGGAAGAAAAGCAACTTGGAAGCGCTTACGGAGAAATTTTCCCTGGTGAGGATAATTAACTTTTTTCTGGTATGTACTGGAAATGCTGTTTCTCATTCATGCTTGTTAAATGCAGAAAAAATAGTGAAAAAGGCGCAGGCCACATCGTCCTCACTGCCAACAGAGCACCACCCAGAAAGCGAGAATGTTGAGAAGGCTGGGGGTGATGTGAACCCAAGCGCGACTATCTCTGGTTTGGACCCAATTATGCCTGAAATTCCAGAAAAAACTGCTCCAGAAGAAAAGCATGAAAAACTACTTGCTGAAGATCCTGCTGGCGAGCAGGTAAAAGATACTGCCCCTAGTCATGTTGAGATGTAACACTTCGTAAAAATCCATCCTGTAAAATTCTGACACATGTCCTAATGATACTCGTATGCCACGTGCTAAAACGAGAGGGACCAAATGCATCGTTATGTTAATTATAACCTCTTAACGATAAATTAATAAGATAAGGGACTACAAGTGTCAACATGCTTAAACTAAGCCTCTGAGCGACCTTTTAACGAACCGAGAGTCATATAATATTGTTCATACTCTTATGTGTACCTATTATATGCCAATGAATGCCTTACGCACTAATTATGACATTTCACGCAAGTTTGGAAGTCCAGGGAAGATTTTCCTGACAAACTGCGAAAACTTGTTAATTCTTGTATTTTGATATACAGACCCAATATATGAATACAAATATATTGCATACAATAAAATATTATGCTTTATTGATAAGGATGCAAGGATGTCCATTGTTGCGAAATTTTGATCGTTTTTGTGTCCGTTTAAGCCTTTTAAGCATTTTAGCGAAACGCGCAACCGTACAACCGAACGATCCAACATATGGGGTATTTTCGGACATAGTCCAAGTCACTTATTCCTTAACACCTTTATTGAGCCTTGAAATCAACTTAAAAGGGGTTACGGGTGACAAAACGCGACGAAACAAGTCCAGGGGCCAAAACTCCAAATAAGTGAAAGTTGGGTGGCTGACCTGGGTCCATACGGACCGTATGACTGGACCCTTGCGGTCCGTAAGCCCATCTGCAGGTCCAAAAATGCTTAGTCATCTTGAATCAGCTCACAACTCGACACCTGCCTCAGTTTTGCCACTTTAAACCTGGTTTTGACACCTTTAAGACACATGTGAACATCCTATGATGCCTCTAACACCTGTGAATCATCTACAAACCCTTCAAACATTATAATTATGAGATGAACATATGGGTTTAAGTTTAGGCATTTTCTAATCCTTACATCTATGATCATTCTGGAGGTCCCTGATCATTTAAGAGTTTTTCCTTGAGTTTATTCAGCCCATAAGACACATGTAAGTGTTCCTTCATTGATTTGTTCTTTGATTTAGGCTTTTCAAGCCCAAAAGTCCAACGTTTTCGATAAACGCTTTGACTTTTGGTTAAAACCGTTATGGACCAGCCATGGATCAATCCGAATGTGGCTACGTGATCGTAAATAGGTAGGTGTTAATCCCTCAAAAGGGCACCTTCTAATTAACACGCTTGCTAGATCAATTGACGAGTCAAAATATATATTTTTAAAAGTCAACGGGTCAGATTTTAAAAATATTCATAAACTAAGTTTAAAGGCTTTCTAAAATATGCTTTAACACATAAACAATTTGGTAATAATTATTAGAACATGCGTAAACATGTTCGGCTCATCAATTCAGTTTTAGGATCAGTTCGCAATCGAAAGTAGCGAAGTTTGACTTCTGCGTTGACTTTCAATTATGAGCCGAATCAAATTAGTATGCTACTGATTTAAGGTCCCATTATGATCATATTATGATGTAGCATAACTCTCTAAGGTTATATTACATGATCTTAATAGTAATCCGAGTTTTATGCGAGTTTCCGCAAATATGTCATACTTTGACTATTTCGCCATTTTATTCAAAAATGAGGTTTTAAACGCTAATGAACTTGCAAATGAATTAGTTAATGATCTGATATCATGTTTAACATATTTTGATGTTAAAAATCTAATCATAAATCAAGTTTTCGTAATATATCGTAAATAAAGCTTTAAAGTGACCGTAAAGCCCTTTCGGCGCGTAGAACGGTTTTAAATATAAATTTTCATACCAAAATTATTTCCTACTGATGTAATATCATAATTAGGATATTTTGGGATACCAATTCAGTTTATAAGCTGAGTTTATGCACAAGTTCTTGTATTACGCTCTTAAATGACGATAACGCCCTTACGGCAATTAAAATGGTTTTTAATCATGATTTCCATACGAAACCTTTTCCTACTGATATGTTATACTAAATAACATATTTTAATTATTAAAACCTGGTCATAACATCAGTATTCACAAAATATCACAAATATCGTCATCTAACGACTTTTACGCCTTTTCGGCGCATAGTATGGTTTTAAACCATATTCACAGAATATTTATGTTCGTAACATCAGTTTATATGCAAGTTCCTTTTATACGTCGCTAAATGACCAAAACGCCATTTTGAGGCATTGTTTGATTTTAAAACTATAACGGACATACAAGTTGATATCTTACTGATATTATAACTTGTTAAAGTATATTGGCATATGGAACTTGTTCATGACTCATCTGGTTACCCGGTATCGCTTCTACGCGCACGGTTAAGCTTATGTAACTAGTTTACGTAATTTAACCAAAACGGGGTTAACCTTATCATTTTTATCTCAAATTCCAGAATGTAAATAGTTTTCCCATATTATACAAGTCTTAGTACTTGTCGGGTTTAAACTACATTCTATTCCGATCATCGCTTAATCTAGTGTATCGTACCGTATTGTTTTAACGTAAGTCTAACTGGTTCAAGTCTAAGACTTCATTAAGAACCGTTAGCATTCTAATATTGGTTAATAATTACCATCACTCCCAAACTAAACGCCTTCCGATAAATTGTACCTGTGCTTATTTCTGATCTGCGGCTGAGTTCTGACTTTACAAGACTTAACTTCGGGTAAATACCCTTAACTTATTTTCCCTATACGGGCTTGGGATACGGTAAATTATTACCGCTTGGTCGGGTATGTGATTATGTTTTATCCAATTGTGATAATTATCTTAATTCTTGCATAACCAGGTTTTGATCTGTTTTGTCTGAAACTAAAACATTGAGGGTGGACTTGACCGTGTCCGGGATATCCTTGGCTCACTAAAGTACTAGTGGCCACAACTATATAGCATGGCGTGTAGGCATACACTGGGTAATTGTTATCAGCTTTCTATGTGAAAGTTCAAAGGTGTGTCAGTCGTCAGGTCTCGATTTTTGTATTGGGCCCCATATGTAAAAGCCTAACATGTAAATCTGTATACAAGGTCATTTGTACTGTCCCAAGTTATTTATGAAAATGTACCAAGTGCACCTAAAACCTTTTTTGAAAAGATTTTCAAAACGAGTCGGTTGAGTGTATTTACCAGTGTAAACTGATTTATTTTCAAAGATCAAGTTACAGGTACAAGTATGAAATAGGCCGGAAGCTGCGGGGCATATACCGAGGAGTTGCGACCTTAGGATTTGCCTGTAGAGTCTATTATCGTTTTATGTATATTTTTGATCCGCCTGTGGATCTTCATTACAAACCATTGTTGTTATATTTTAAACTTTGAATATTTCGGTTTGTAATGATATTTTATTCCAATACTTCCGCTGTGCTATTCTGTGTTGTTTGGTTATGATGATATTAACATACATCCCCACCGGGCCCACCGGGTTACACGTGGAAATCGGGGTGTGACAGGTTGGTATCAGAGCCAACGTTTGAGTGAATTAAACACTAGCCTTTTGTGTTTAATCTCAAATGACACAGTAGCAGATTCCTTATACCTTCCGAGTCTAGACTTGACATAGGAATGCTCTCATCCCTGTTAAATAAATCTTGCTTTCGATTTTATGTATTTTAGAAACAAGTCACCAAGAAAAGAAGCCATTGATGAAAATTCTTCTCATCCGAAGCCACAGAATGCTATGCTTCATACCACGGCTAAGATAAGCATGCGACCGGTTTGGAGGAAAGACTTTATATAAACTTATTCTTAAACCCAAACCTATTAAAACCTTAAACTAGACTTCAGAGTCCATACCAGAGGTCCCTGAGGCTCAACTTTTGAAGTTTGTATCTGTGGAGTCCATACCAGAGGTCCCTGAGTCTCAGACTTCTAAGATAATACCGATGGATACTTATGACCCATATTCTTACATCTGAGTTCTTGGAATTCCAAACTTGGATTATGCTTACCAAACTCAAATCTGTGATCCATTTTATTTTTAACCCTTGAATCCTTGAATTATGTTTCTACAACGGATCCTGAATTTGGAAAACTTACATTATCCACTAACCTTCAGTGTTAGTACCGTATGCAATTAACCACGAAGAGAAATATCAGGAGTTAAGCAATGGAGGCTCAAGAGAATTCTTCTATCAGTTGTATTTCTTTTCCTTTGAGTCCCCATGAGGACATGTCTCTTCTGATTAGTCCCTGTGCGGACATTTAATGAAAATAGTTCCTTATTGGACATTTGTTTATTATAGTTCCCATGTGGATGTAACTCTCAACTTAAAGTCCTTGTGTGGACATTTATTTTCAAAATAGTCCCTTCGTGAATATATATGTTCATTATAGTCCCTCGTGGACATGTTATTCCTTATAGTCCCTATAAGGACCTATATATTTCCTTTTAGTCCCTGTGTGGACTTGTAATGTTTTTAAGTCCCCGCGTGGACAAGTTAATTATTAAAAGTCCTGTTTAAGGCACGATTGCATATTCCTAATGAATTATGGAAAGATTAGGAGTCATTATCATTATTATATATGTATTCGTTATATTCTCGATTTTGATTCGAAATTTACGATCTGCGTAACATATCCAAAGATCTTCTTAATGGTTTACACCTGCCAAGTGCAATAGGTCACATATATTGGCGAAACGGTAGTTAAGATGGTCTTCTACCATGATAGTTAAGGTTGAGAAATCCCTTTGTGGAATCCCTTCTATCCAGAGGCGGTGAACTACGTTCTAAACATCACTAGTCTGCCCGATCTGGGTTAGTTATTTAAACCATTTTAAGATTGTCCTAAACGTTAATATGTTTAAGGTATTAAGCTCCTGGCAGTGTGACTTAAGAAACCACACGAGCCATCTAGGTAATGGACTATGTCCGAACCTATGTGATCATTGTGATCCAATTAAATATCCTCATTGCGATGATCGTATTACAAACATCCATTAGTGATGTTGTGCCTACGGGCCATAATTTAAACATCCATTAGTGATATAGTGCCTACAGGCTGTAATTTAAACATCCATTAGTGATGTAGTGCTTCCGAGCCATGATTTAACATCCATTAGTGGTGTTTCGCCTACAGGCTATATTATCAATAAGACAATGACAGTTGTGACCATTATGGTACCCTGTCCAAGGTAGTGGGCTATGCTCAAGCCTCATAATCAAAAGATCATTATGATCGTAACTACTATCATCAATGCGATGATTACTATTTTAACATCCTTTTGAGATGTCAATTGATTTGCCTACGGGCCATATAATATCGTCATTTATGACAACGACAGTTGTGGTCTACGACCCCTGTCCAAAGGTAATGAACTATGTTCAAGCCTTAAAGCCTGTTGATTAATAAGATCGCGACTTATATATATATATATATATATATATATATATATATATATATATATATATATATATATTATTTTTTAAAACGTCCTTGTGACAAGGCCTCGTGTCGTATTTTGATGTCCTTTGTGACCAGGCCTTTTGTGCCATATCTTATAATGTCCCTTAGTGACAAGGCCGTTTGTGCCATATCTTTATACATATTTTTTAGCAAGGCCAGTTGTGCCATATTTGAAGTCCTTGGTGACAAGTTTGCGAGCTACTTAAATTGTTGTTACGACAAGGACAGATGTGACTTTATAGTCCACTGTCTAATATTTCTTGACTATGTCCGATCTTTTAAATACCTGTGATGGTCCTTTGAGACCTAGGTTATATATAAATAGCTATTAGACATTCATTTAAAAAGTCAAAGCCTGACAGTTGTGACTTCGAGCACACTGATCCAAAAGGCAAGGGATTTATATACCCAACTTAGAGCCAAAATGGTTTAATAATACCATGGCATAGATTCAAGGAGTCATCAAATGCGAATGACCAGCTAATAGAATACAACTTGGTGTTTAGTACCAAGTAGCTACAATGGCAACTTCTGATGGAGCCAACAGCAAGCGTAACGACGATAATGGAAATGCAAATATTGTCATAAGTAAAAATGATCTGCAAGTTTTAATTGCCACGGAGGTTGGCAAGGCTATGAATGCCTATACGGCAAGGCAACAGGAGTCGGGTGCTTCTCGCTCCAAACAATTATCGAAACACTCGTCTATACCTCGATCGAATCCAAGGGATAGTGAGATACACTCCTCAAATGTGAGGAGTAAGACTGAGAGACAGGGGCATCATGAGAAGATGCGTTCCAATAAGGATGAGTGTTCATATAAGAATTTCGTATCCTGTAAGCCCCGTGATTTCAAAGGGGAAGAAGGGGCAGTTGAAGCCCTTAGGTGGGTAAATGAAATAGAAACCGTAGTCGAGATCAGTGGTTGCGCTGACAAAGATATTGTGAAATTTGTATCACAATCATTTAAGGGCGATGCCCTAATATGGTGGAAAACTATGGTACAGTCTACTGGAAAGGAGTTTTTGTATAATTTGAGTTGGTCTTAGTTTATGGACCTGATTAAAGAAACATATTGTCCACCTCATGAGTTGGAAAGGATAGAGACGGATTTCTTATCTCTATCAATGAAGAATTTGGATTGTCAGAAATATGTGACCGACTACAACTCCTTGTCTAGGTTATAGCCATACCTAGTATCCCCTGAACCAAAACGGATTGCTCGTTTTATTGGTGGCTTAGCGCCAGAAATTAAGGGAAAATGTTAGGACTTCAAGGCCCAGCACACATAGGTCTGCTGTGGACCTAGCTCTGATTCTCACTCAAGATTTAGTGAGATAAAAATCAGTCAAAGCTGAGACCGATGGGAAAGGAGAAAGGGAGAAGGATAACTCCCATAAATCTAAGAAAAAGGTCTGGATTCAATAAGAGCTAGCAAGAGTCAGATGAAAAGCCTACGTGCAAGACCTGCAACAAAAGGCACTGGGGACAGTGTCGAACAGACCAAAAGCCAAAGTAATGTGGTATTTGAAAAAGAACTGGTCATCAGTCCCATGAATATAGGGACATAAAGAATGCGGTCTGCTTCAGCTGTGGCGGCAAAGGCCACATAAGTACTAACTGCCCCAAAGCGGCCAAAGACGGTGCAGCTAATCCTGGAGAGGCTAAGAAAAGAACCGCCTGAATATTTTCTTGACGAATGTAGTAGGAAGTAAATATCAACAAGCTATTAGATACATTCCCTATCATTAATTAAGGTTATGTTTGCTAAGGGTTCTGTTTTGATTAAGGCACTAGGCACTAATAAGTCTTTCATAAACTATAAGTCTAGCAAACTTCTAATATATCCATAAGAACATCAGATATTAAGTATGAGGTAGGACCTACCACTGAAACCATAGAATTCGCTCCTTTTGATGGATGCTCTAGAATCAGTCATGCTCTCCCTTCGGTTGAAGTACGATGATTTATTATTATTATTATTATTTAAATTATTTTATTTATCTATTAATCTCTTTGATTTCTGTCGACTATGAATGCCAAACTAGCTTGATAAAAGCGCCATATGGTAAATGGCAGTATCTTAGTGTGTCCCATAGATTGCTTTCATGCCTGATCAACATGAAGGTTTAATGCATGGAACCACTAGGATCTTCCAACAGTCATATAGCAAACGGTATTCAAGGAGATATTCCGTATAAAGATGCTTGAGTAAGTGTCTCCACTCAAGGTATCCAAGTATTCGAAGGGCGAATGTGTCATTTTGATGGCACAAGCAACGTTAGATGAACCAAAGACTGAAGTTTAAATTATATATATCAATTCTGATTATCTTAATATCTTCTCTAAAGAACTACATGATTTACCTTCTGAAAGGCAAGTGGAGTAAATATTGACATCATACTAAAGGCTAGACCTGTTGCAAAAAGCTCCATATCAATTAACACCGACGGAAAAAGAAAAGAATAACAAAGCCCCAATTAAATGAAGTTTTGAAGAAAGGCTTGTACAGCTTAGCTCGTCACTTTGGGAGATCAGATGTTGTTTGTTAAGAAAGACGGTTCAATGTGGTTATGCTTTGTTTACCACAAGATTTAAACAAGGCAACGATCAGGAATCGTTAACCTCAGCCCAGGATTGACGATTTGCTCGACCAACTATAAGGGTTAGGTACTTCTTAAGATTGATTGAATAGTAGTTAGAATTAACATCTCACCCTAGTTAAGTTCTCCTATATATATCAATTGTTATATAAATAAAAAGGCTACTCCCTTGGAAGCCTTGTATGGGAGAAAATATCAAACTCCCATTTGTTGGGCATAAATTGGAAAGACCCAACTAACAAGACCTAAGATTGCCTTGGGAATCATGAATAAGATAATACAAACCCAAGATCTGTTTCAAAACTGTCGATGAATGGCAGAAGAACTATGCTGACAAGCGTTGCAAACTTATAAAGTTTTATTGCAGGCATCACCCTGGAATGGTGTAGTATGCTTTAGTTATGAGGACAAATTAAACCCTAGATATATATATATATATATATATATGACCATTCGAGATGATCGAATGTGTCGGGACTTTAGCTTATAAGCTAATTTACTTGAGGAACTCAGCACAATTGACAATACGTCTCACAAATGAAATTTAAAGGAAAATACTAGCCAATGAGTTGCTAGCAATATCGCATAAAGATGTGCAAATTAATGAAAGCCTATGGTTTTGTGGGAAAACCGATATTGATTGAAGACCAGCGAGATAAAAAGCTTTGAAGAAAGCACATGCCTATTGTAAAGGCCATACGGGAAGTCTGCAGAAATCCCGAGTACATGTGAGGTCAAGTCCAATATGTGACAAAAGTACCTCTATCTTTTGAATAAAATCTCGAGGTCGAGATTTCTTTTAAGGGGGTGAGGATGTAACACCTTGTAAAAATCCATCCTGTAAAATTCCGACACGTGTCCTAATGATACTCATATGCCACGTGCTAAAACGAGAGGGACCAAATGTATCGTTATGTTAA